>JACJUY010002062.1:0-29476 GCA_014220935.1 Platorchestia sp. MABIK
CTCTCAACCACTTTCATAATTGCATTCACCGTACGCTCTTTCCCACATTCAAGCAATCCATTGCCACCATTGTATCTTACACACGGAGGTCCCACGCAATTTATATTCCCACGCTCATTCCGCAATTTATACGCTGCATTGTATTGTCGAGTCCGAAATACCGTTCTTTTTTCAAGGTTCGTTATCGAGGCTTTGTTTATGTGTCGCATTATTTGTTTCATTTAGATTAGAGTGTGTAGGTTCATTAACCGGAAACAGTTATCGATTTCTAACATTGGTTAGATGTCTGCGTCAATAATACCTTTCATTTATTGTTGAGCAGCGTTGAGCTCAGCTCTTTTCAGACGTTTCTCTCTATCGAACACTGTTGTATTTGCGAGCAAGGTAAGGAAATTCAGATTAATTTACTGTGTCGATCTTTGAGGTGGGGTGTAGGCAGTGGCCTGCTGATTGTGCGATCTCAAAAACTGATAATTCAATGAAGTAGACTAATACTAATATATATCGGAAATGATTTGTCAAAAAATATTTTGTGCCATCTAGTGAGCTTTATGTGTATTTTGGCACTTTTGATCAGGGACATTGTGAAATTTATCAATTTTGTCAGCTTTTTCTATAAATCAGGTGCATATGCAGGTGCACTTGCAACTCTCAATAAATATTATGTATAATCATAATGCTTTGACTTGATTTATATTTCACTTTTTAGTGAGGGGATTTGTTGTTTATTGACTTACTACTACACTGATAACATGATCGAACTTAATAGTCCTTGAACCGTAACTGAAAATAAAGTATGATTTAATTCAAAACTTGATTGAACTCAAGATAAGTCTTACTGATATAGGTATAAAATGAACAAAAATATGAAACATTTGGAGAAAATGAATCTTTTTTTTACTCAGAAAATGTTTTGGTGTTCCACTTCATTCTCAGTTCATAAATCAAATCATTATGTTTAAAATTAAAGATCAAAGTAAAATGAATTACAGGTATTACAATTTATCATGAAAGAAAAAAATGTTTTTTTAAAATTAAAAAAAATATATACCCATAGGATCTAGATTCAGGTTAGATAGGATGGGGAAAAATAGCTAGGGTATTTTATAACAGTGTAAATAACTCAGTGTTATTCAATACTATGTGGCGCTCAGATGATTTTTATTTACTGACATGCCCATATTTACTGCTTGTTGTATGAGCAGGCTTTTCATGTGTAAGTAATGTCATTCATATTAGTGAGATAAAAAGAAGAACCAATGTAAAAGGGGAAATTTTTTTATAAACAAACGTTTTGGAATTTCTGATTCCATCATCAGTGCTGTAAAACAGAATAAAAAACAATATTGAACAAATTGCAAAAAAAGCTATATGAACATAATATCAATATACCTACATTGAACGAAAAATAGCTATGCCTAACCATAAAAAAATTAAATTTTTATCAATCATTTGAAGTCATAAAAAACACATGCAACTAAATTCAAGCAATCAAACCAACACACAATAATATCTACCCAAAGTAACAAGACAACATACACACACACACACATACACATTCGAACACACTCCTATTCAAACAGTTTGGGCCAAATTTAGTTTCATCGCACTTTGGTCATTATTTAACTGAGGTCAATGGGTAAAAATAAACAAGGATTCTAAAATTCTGAGGTCAAATTCCTCTGTGGTTCTACAAAGTGTGGAGAAATTTGAATTTTTGAAAGGGTGGTTTGAACTATTGCAATGATCTTGGATTGCTGACTGGGGGGGAGATGGATATGGACGGTCGGTTCTATGGGAGATCCCAGAGGGTTGGTTGTGACGGATAAATTGCTGGAGTGCGGTACTTCCAACATCGGACTGCAGGCAGCAATCACATACAAATATACACAACCACTTCTCAGGCACTCATCCAAATGCTCTTTCCTGTTAAAAAATGAACCTATTTTAAAACTATTTCTGTAAAATGGTAGCACGTCAATGAAAGTAAAATGAGAGTGTATCAGGGATAAAAGTTCTTTTCTCATCTCCTTGTAAAGATAGCCCAAGAAAGGGAGCTCGATGAAAACTTTAACGATTTTATAGAAATAGTTTTAAAATAGGTTCATTTTTTAATAGGAAAGAGCGTTTGGAAGAGTGCCTGCAAAGTGGTGGTGTATATTCGTATAAATGTGATTGCTGCCTGCAGTCCTATGTTGGAGGTACCGCACTCCAGCAATGTATCCGTCACAGCCAACACTCTGGTATCTCCCATAGAACCGGCCGTCCATATTCATCTCCCTTCCAGTCAGCTATCCGAGATCATAGCCATAGTTCAAACCACCCTTTCAAAAATTCAAATTTCTCCACACTTTGTAGAACCACGGAGGAATTTGACCTTAAAATTTTAGAATCCTTGTTTATTTTCACCCATAAACCTCAGTTAAATAATGACCAAAGTGCAATGAAATTGAATATTGCCCCAACTGTGTGAATAGGAGTGTGTTCGAATGTGTGTGTGTGTAGTCCTGTTACTTTGGGTAGATGATATTGTGTGTTGGTTTGATTGCTAGAATTTAGTTGCATGTGTACGTATGGCTTCCAATGTTTGATAGAAATTTTATTTTTTTAATGGTGAGGCATAGCTATTTTCTGTTCAATGTAGGTATATTGATATTATGTTCTTTTAGCTTTTTCGCAATTTGTTCATTATTGTTTTTTATTCTGTTTTACAGCACTGATGATGGAATCAGTGATTCCAAAACGTTTGTTTTTAAAAAAATGTTCCCTTTTACATTGGTTTTTCTTTTTATCTTGCGTATTAGATTTCCTAAAAATTGCCCTTTTAATTCTTTCATTTTAGTGGTAATAAATTAGGTCAATATCGGGTTTAATGCGCTCACGGAAATTAGGAATTCAGTTCCAAAGAATCACTGAAGGATCACATTTAAAAATGTTTTAAATGAATGACATTTTGCTTGCTGATGCATTATTTTTGAGTTATTTAACTCTGAAGTTAAAGGAACAGTGCTCATGAAATGGCTTTCCCGCGCAAAAGAAAAGGTTGTTTCAACAATGCCGCAAGTGCTTGGAGCAAGGAAAAGTTATTGTTTTTGCAATATATGGCATAATTTATTATTTGCTAACCTCGCAGAGCCTGAGCCCACTTCTAGGATGTTTTAGTTAATAACACGATAAAGATTATCACCCAAAAATATTAGTGGGACTGGAATAGTGAAGACTTAAATTGCTGTGCACCTGACATCAGTTTCAATATGGTGGCAACCGTTGAACATTAGCAAAACCGTAGGAGTGAATACCATAGACTTATCAGAATATTTTTATAACGTAATATTTTTGGGCAAGAACCTTTATTGTGTTATTAACTAAAACATCCTAGAAGTGGGTTCAGGCTCCGCAAAAATGGCATATAATAACTTACAAAGCACTCAAACGTACTCTAACAGCACCCGCTCAAGCACAAACTTACTGGAACTGCTATGGAAAACAAAAATTTCAAAGTTAAATAACTCAAAAATAACGCATCAGCAAGCAGAATGTCATTCATGTAAAAAGTTTTTAAATGTCTTCCTATAGTGATTTTTTGGAACGGAATTCTTAATTTCTGTGAGTGCATTAAACCCAATATTGACCATAAATTATCAAAATTTTGCAAGTGTTGGAAACTTTCATGAGGAGTGGTAAGCAGAACAAATATGGAACTCCTTATTTCACTTTTGTTCTTGTGCTTTGCTTATGTGTGCTAGAAAACTGGGGCTCTCAATAGATATTTCTAAATTTTAGTGTTGTTCTTGAAGAATTTTTGATACATCATACTAGTATTCTAAACCCATCTGATACCAAGACAATAACGCATTTCTATTATTCATGTATTTATTTTTTTGTGTTTGTCATGCTAAAATGTTTACTGCAGTGTAATTAAAAGGAATAAAAGCATGACCTAGTTTTTTTAGCATTCTACCTTAGAGCAGGCTACTGACATTATTGATGAAATACATGTTACCATATTATCTTTTGCTCTATTTTTGCTGAATTTATCATTTTTGAAAGTGCTGAAAGAATATCTAAAATATTTTCTGCTGTGTATTTATGTATTGCATCTTTTCTGTATCTGTTAGTTCTGTGGATATATTGCAGTATTTCTGAAGTGAAGAGAACTGGGGTCATTTATTTGAAATTGTGTAACCCTCAGATGGCACACCTCCACTGCCTGTGTCTCAACGTGCAAGTGAGCATAGAGGTCAAATCTGACGATACGAAGGACTTGCCTCTGCACTTCCCCCATCAGCTACAAAATTGTCCTGATCATGAATTCTTCAGAAAAGTGGGTTAAATATGAAGACTTTTATGACTATGCTCATTGAAAAAACATATGCATGTTCATTTTAAATTCATTGTTTTCTGCTCAATTTATTCTGTGGTACTTTTAATAATGTACTTCAATTTATACTGTGGTACTTTTTATACTGTGGCAACATTTTGCAACTACTCCTGGAAGAATTAGGTATATTGTTAAACTTGCTCTTGAATGAAAATTTTATGCAATTAGATTTCTGTCTGCCTCTACATTGCAAAGTGGTAAAATCTAAAGTGGTTGATACATTGATATGTATAGTTTTTATAGATACAGATAGCTAAATAGGCAACTTTTTTTCATAATGCACTAATTTGCTTCAAAATTGAATTAAATTCCTGCTCTTGTTAGTAATTTTGTAAAATTAGGAACATTCAAAAAAGAATTTTGTTCAAGGATTGTAAGTGTTCAGTATGTCATATGCAAGTTTATGGTGCTTTCTATTATTATATTCTAATTGATTTGCCTGATATATCTCAGTGAATCAATTTATAATGTAGCGATATGATAAATTTAATTTATTTATAGAATATTGTTAAATTTTAATTGTAGGATTTGTCTGGGCTATCTCTATTTAGGGGGACATTACCCTGAAATTGGCCGAGTCAGGAAAATAGCTATAACGTTCTTTTTATGGAATCTAGATCTATCAAAATTGGCATACATCTGTATTTTTGAAAATAAACAGGGGTCAATTCTACAATTTTTTCATTTTTGCCATAATTACAGAGCTAAGGGGGTAAAATGGAAGAAAAAAGTGGGTACTTTTCAAGATTTATCTTCTCGGAAAGTACTTTTTATAGAGCAATGATATAGGTGCCATTGGATGCGCAAAGAGTTGCTGCATTACGAGTCAAAGGATTATTTTAAATTTTGCAATTGTTTCGTTTTGTAAAATTTCAAATTTTTTTAAATAATTTTTTTCCCTAGCATTTTTAATGAAACCAAAAATTATAATGAATTCAAATAAATCCTATGCCAGTAGATAGAGCAGCTATTTTTGTATCCAATGATACCATGAACTAAAGCAGCAACAATTGTTATAATTGTTATAGTACCGTTGCAGCCTATATTTTCATTAAGCGTAACGCAGGCATTGTGCAGCAGCACAGGTAGAGTTTTTGCAGGCAGTTTTTTTGCATTAGCCAGTGCGTGCAGGCTTCAAGGCCAAACAACGGCTGCACTGCAGCCAAGCGCAAGCAGTGTTCTCAATAAACTAAGTTTTCTTTGCTGTAGTCACTAGATCTTCTTCTCAATCTTTGTAGATTTCTCGATGATGATTACAAGTTTAGAAAAAAAACAAGTTTAGGAAACAAAACAATTGCTATGCACCTTCTAATAGCAAGTTACAGAGACTACCAAGTTATACGCATTTATATTATACGCATGAACAAAAGAATCACTGGAAAAGACTTTAAACCATTCAAACACAAAACACAGCAAAATCAAGAACACAAAACAACCAGTGAACACTTAAAAACACATTTAAACATATATCTCTATAATTAATATTAAGAATCACTGGAAAAGACAGGAGGAAACAGAATGTATTCAGACTAATGCATGCTGGATTTAACAAATGAAAAGAAACATATTTGGGGCCACGCCTACACAATGTTTACTTTTTGAATACAAAAATTCAACTCAGGAATGATGAGGATTGCTCTCAGTAAAGCTGTTACTACACATTTTAATAAATTTGATGCAGTGGCCAATTTGTAATTACATTTTTTCAGCGTAGAACACATGGAAATGCTAGTATTGAACTTTATACTTATGCCCAAAAGCATACATGTCCAAAAGCTTGTACTCGTATGTCCAAAAGCATATGCAGTTTCCATAATTCCATTATGGCCTGTAAGAATTGATAATATCAATCATAATTCAATCAAATTATTTTTTTGTGAATGATGGGAGGTAGGTAAATTTTTCAGTACCTTTTTTTAAATTTTTCTTTACCTGCTTGCTAAATCACCTGGACTTCTAAATGTTTATCATTTCAGACAATGTTCTTTCTTTCATTTGTAATGTCTCTAAGTTTTGAGGGATTTTATAAAAAGAATTGAAGCTTGAAGTCATGAACCAAGTAATCAATGGGAGATTTTGTATTAGTATATTAATAAATGTCAATATAAATATCATGAATATAACTTCCATAATCTATGATAGGAATATCATTGTTTTTTATTTTGCCATCATCAGATGGCAATAGTCAAAATGCTAAATGTTGAACTCTTGAATACCGTATTATGGAATCATTACTTTTGTTTACAAATTTTTTTCTTGAGTGGTAGGCATTTTTTATGCACTTCAACTCTCATTGCCAAATCTTTTCACTCATCTTGAAAAACACTGTACCAGTTTTGTGACATTCGATAGTAACATTTGATGCAACTAAGCCAACTATATAGTAGTTGGCTATGTAAACTGGACTATGTAACCCATCCTTGTTTTATTATCATAATTACATTTCAATGTGCAGGGTGTAATGGTGGTAAGGTTAGATCTTGGTGGTGTGAGCTGCGAGATCTCAGAGCTTACCAAACAAGAGCAGCTGAGCGGTGGAGAGTGGGTGTTGCACTCGTGTCTAGCTTGCAACTGCACCACCCACGCTGTGCACACGCCTTCCCTCACACATGCTGCCAGCCCTGCGCTCCTGGTGGGTATTCACTACCAGCTGTTGAACATTATTTGTTTACTGGCATGATTTGTCAAAAAGACTTCATTTGATGATGTTTAGTGAATCATCTTTGCTATTTAGATATGTTGGTAATGGCATAGAATGGCAATGTTCATTGATTAATTGAACGACTGAATGTGTGCAATAGTGTATTTATTTGTGATTCAGGCTCCACTACCTTTCACTCTTTCTCTACATTGATTCCCCAAATGTGGATGCCAAACAATTATTGTGATTCTAAACAAAAATTGGGACTTGAATATAATATGTTTTCTTATGAGATTATAAAAACCTATGTCACAGATCCACTAAAGTACATACTTTCTGCTGTTCATAATAAAAGATTTGAGTATTTAGTCAAAAAATATTGACATATCTACAGTATGTATGATATTTCATGAGATGCCAGGTACACATGTTGTGTACCCATTAGCAGCAGGCTGTAGGTTCTTGCACCAAGGCATTCATACAAGTTGTGTAAAGACCAAGGCAACAGCAAATGTTGATACTTGTAGATTTGTTTCTCTTTGCCTTGGAATGTGTCATGAGGCTGGAATTTTTTTCAAGTTGTCCATGTGAAAATATTTCATCAGAAATATATAGCAGAAAAATGTTAATCTGCAACAGCCTTACAGCTTTTAAAGGGGTAGAAAATGAATGTATAATTTTCTTACCACCACTCATTTTAAAGAATAGGTAGGTCATATATTCCACTGGCTTTTTAGTATGATTTGCTTTCTGTTTTAGATCGGAACTTCTGTCGTGGTTTGAACGCCTTACAAAATCTTTTCTCTATTGCACCTATTTTTTTAATATTTAACCCAGTTTTTATAATTGTGCTACTGAAGTATAGCTTTTGCAAGTAATAATCCCATGTATTTTTGTATTTTAATTATTCATATTTTTTTTAATAAGTTTAAATTTTTTTCTGATTTACTTGCTTTTAAAATAAGCTTCCTAGATATAGTATTTGTTATAAGTTCTAGTTTGCCAGTTTGAAGGGTTTTACTGCCAGAAAAGGGGCAGAAAAAGATAGAAGTGAACCAAATTATATTATTAGCACAATGAATTTTGTAACAATTATCAGTGGTTATAAAAGAGAAATATTTGCTGAATTTTATTTCTGTTTATTTATTTGTTGCATTTTATTGCAATTTGATGAAAATGGTGTGTTCTGTCATGCCAATTAAGTATGTACAATGGAGTATGAGGGTTTAATTTTGAGTTGCCTTCATGTTTTCAAGGCCATCCAGTAACAAGTTCGTGCATCATTCGTGACTTGCAATGTGTTACCTGATCATCTACAAGTAAAATTTTGTGAGAAAACATTTAGATTGTGAAAAGTATGAGGGCATTATTAAATCCTGCATCCTTTTGTTTTTTTTTTACAATTCAGTCCCATCCTTGATGATTGAAATACACCTGCTTAAGCAAACCCCTACTCAGACAGAATGAAATCAGCGCCTTTTATTTTTACCTTTAATCAATCATAGTATGAGTTGAACAAATAAAACTAACTTTGATGCATATAAGTTGAGCTTCACATAATATTGTCTATCCCCTCAGGGGGATACAACTATTGTATCTATGGGAATTAGCATTCCCAGGGGGACAATGTGAGGGCCCGAGCTGAGAGTTAGGTAGGCTTTCTTTTTGTTGAAATGAACGGTTTTTGTTATGTTAAGGACCACCTTTTTTCGGTTCACTGCTGTCCTGTTTTTCAGCACCTACTACTTTCTTCTTCAACTTTGGTCTTGTTTCATAATCTTCTTTCACAACTTACTGTTTCTATGCCCTTTCTGCATGGATTCCGCGTTCCCTCAACTCCATACTAAATGGTGCCTTCTTCCTTCCTCTCTTTGGATCGCCTTTGTTGCGGATAGGGAGGCTTAAACTCACTAATAATCTAATCTAATATTGTCTATAATTTGAGAATGGATTATATGCTTGAAACTTAGCCATATATGAGTAACATGTGCTATTGCATGCACACTTATGTGAATCAAAATTTTTGCTTCAGAGTGGACAAGCAGTGCAGTCGCTGATGGCCAGTGAGCGCTATTCCCCAGTGTTCAGAATGGTGCTACCAGCAGTGCCTTCTGAGCCAGTGAAGCCTGACCAGCCCACCCTCAGCACCACACTCTTGCCTGTCCCTCTACAGAAGCAGGTGTGTCTTCATTTTGGCTGTGTCCACTCAAGTCCTCTCATGGGGATTTTTAAGTGTATTTACTCAAGTTCTGTGAAGGAGATTAGAGGGTGTGCTTTCTCAAGTGCTGTGGAAATTTTTAGGTGTATTTATGCAAGGCCAGTGATGGAGATTCGAGGATGTGTTTACTCATGTGTTATGGGGAGTTTTAGGTGTATTTACGCAAGGCTTGTGATGGAGATTTAAGGTGTGTTTAATCAAGTCTTGTGATAGAGATTTTAAGGCATGTTTCTCAAATCCTGTGACAGAGAGACATGTACCTGCCACTGTGCATCAACAGATCTGTATTTCATTTATGATAGCACTGCAGTCATTGATTAGGTACGGAAGCTGAGATATTCTAGGCACTTTGGAGAAACAGGTCTGTGCCACCATCTTATGTGTATATGTTCTAGTGCTGTGCAAGAGATGCTGTGCAAACCCTTAGTGAGTGTTGTGCAGTCAGCAGCGCACTCAGAGGCGAATGAGGGATCTCAATACTCTCTCCCACCTCATGAACTGTTACTTAGTTGCTGGCAACCTTAATGAACTCCTAAAAAAAGCAACTTGATAGGGTAAGATTGTAATCTTTAACCCCTCTAATTACAATTTCTAATTCAATAACTCAGATAATTGTTATATTTGCATTCAAGGATATTCAATCAACACAGTTGTTTGCAAAAAAAAGAATGATGTAAAGCAAAATCTAAAAAAAATGTGATATAATTTTGGTTAGGGCTGTGCTCTTGACAGCTATAGCTTGTTTTACTTGAATTCATCAAGTCAGGGAATGATCAATTATAGATTAATGGTGATTCAAATTGAAGATGAAAAAATAAGACCAAAGAGTTGAATAATCATTAAAAACTGCCAAATCCCATAAATAGCAACTCCCTCAGAGAGTAAGCAGCTTGTGCCACGAGCAATGCTGGTATTAGGTGGAAGAAAAGCATTTTTACTTCAGATATTCTCTTGAATTATTGTTCAAAATTTTTGTTTCTACTCATTTTTTTTTAAATATGTTAATAATTTATGTAGTATGTTCTTGATAAGCTTTATATCTTTCCTCATTTGTAATTCATCATAAAATTAACTTATCTAGCAATGAAAATTTCAATTTAGTTTTTGTTACCTAATAAGCAGCTAATTATATAGCTAGAAAAGAAACAAAACCTAAGCTGGTACGAAAAATTGGAATATTTAGGTGGAGTTGGAATAATTAAAACATTTGGTATTGTTCCAACACTGATATCTAATTAGGGCTTAATTCCTTCTGTGCTGCAAGTGATCTTTTCCTCACTGAGCCATGCGGAAAGAATCGCAAATGGGAAAAATTACCAAAATGATTGCTCCCATCATTTTCCTCGCGGTGCTGATATTTTTCAGATTTCAAGAGTATTTGTTTTTCCTCTTGATTTTGTATATTCATGTTCTCTGTATATTTATGGTACTTTGTTATGCTGATGTCTAGCTTGTGTTTCTGTACTCCGATGAGAAAAGGATTCCAAATGTTCTAGCTTTTTACAATATTTCTTGTACGCTGAGGTCATACCATTCATTGTGGTTAACCAGCATCACTTAACTTGCTTATTCTATATGAATGGTATTCTGTGTGCGGACATATCTTAGGCATAGATTCTAGATTTTCTTAATTTCTTATTAAATGGTTCCTTCTTTTCCTTTTGGGAAAATGCCTTTGTAAGAAAACGGAGCCTGAAACAAACCACTATGTAACATTTTCTAGCTCTGCTTTTAATTCAGCCACCGCCGTTAAACTAGCATATGCATCAGGTTGTCACCAATGTGAGAATGAGGAAAAAACAGTCACTTGTCAGTGAACTTCAAAGAGTGTAGTCATGTGCAGATTTGAGAAGAAATGGAGTTGTTTATAGGAATGAGTTTTGAATTAATTTATCCTTTGTTTTGCACAGTGCCCAGTTCAATGCTGTCTGTATGTGTAGTGTGCATGCCGTGACAAGCTGCACTTAGTGCAAAGTTGCACCATTATTTGTATTATGTCCTTATTTGCGTAGGGTAAAATGCTATTGATAAATTTCTGTCTCATTTTTTATTGTCTGTTTTTATGGTTTGTTGTTTTGAACAATGGATCCAGTGCCTTGTGGAAAACTGATGCACATTTTGTGTTTGCTTTGTGGAATGTAAACACTTTTTACTAGAGTGTGCTCATGTTGTTATAGTCAATGATGTTCATTCCTCAACACGTTAAGTGCGGCGTGGCCCACCGGTGGTCATTTAGGTGATTTTCATAATGCTGCTGGCCAACCAGCAGTCACTGACTCAATTTTTATGAATACTAAATGAAAGTTAAATGAAGGCATGATCCAGTCAATGTTTGCTATTTTCAAATTTACTCACTACAATTGACTCTAAATTTGAGCTGGATATTGAATTTCAGTTTAACCCGCCGCACTTAACGTGTTAAATAATGTTGCCTTAAAATGTCGCGTCAGTTCAGTCTTTGGCTTGAGTTTACTTGGATAATATAGTGGATCAGCCATATTAAAATTATTAATTAATGCCCTAATTTCATAGAAAATTTGATCCCCGATTACTTCATTGGCATTTTATAATTTCATTGGTGAATATTCAAAACTTTTAGTTCTGCACACGCACTCCTTGCGGTGAGCATTTTGATCATGAATGATAATGCTCACTGCTTCAAGTAGGAGAGCTGACTATTGCTATAATTTGGTTAATCTTGTTGTGTGCAACACAGTCGCTTCACTTTAATGTAGCTCTTACGTTTTTTCTTTACTAGGTTGAATTCATTACGATCTGTTTCTCATTTTATTTATCTCTTTGTCTTTCTCTTAATGCTATTGTTTTTGCGCAAAATTCTGTTCATTATTTTTGTATACCTATTCCCTTGTATGCTTGATGGTTTCTCTGCGCTCCACTTCGTTTATAACAAAGCGAGTTCCATCCCTGTGTGTTTTCGCGTGCAGTTGGGCCAGTACACAAAGCAGCTCGAGACTTCGTGCGATGACCGCATCACGACCTTCAAGGAGCAGCAGAGGCAGCTGCTGCACAGCAGCACCGAGAAAGCCAAGCACGACAGCTACGCGCTGCTCTCGCTGCTCCTGAGGCATGACAAGCTCACCATCAGAGTGAGTCTGTTAGCAATGGGAGTAGGTAACTCATGAGATAATGTTACTTTTGGGTTTACATTGTACGTAAGTTGTCTGCGTAGTTATTGGATCCACTTAATTGTTGGCTTTATGTTGGTGTTAGATCTATTCACCTTGTAGTTATTGGATCCACTTAACTGTTGTGTTTACGTTATTAGATCTACGTGACTGTGGGGCATTGGTATAGATCTGTGTAACTTATGGGTTTATGTACCAGGTAGATCTACACAACTGATGGACGTACATCACTATTGGATCTGCAGACTGCAACTGTTCAAGTTATGCAGGGTTTACTTTACTGTTGTTCTATAGTACATAACTGTTGAGCCCTCATACTTTTTGTGAGGGATGGGCAATTTGTTTGGTTTGGGAGAAAATGGTTGATTGCTTGGGTATACTGTAGACAGGAAAGTGGAAGATGACCAGCAAGAACAGATTAGTATTGCTCCAGGTAGCCAGTAAGTACACGTGAAAATGTTCAGGAAATATAAGTTAACATGGTGCGTGTAGATGTCCTGTCTAAATTTTTTCCATGAGCATCTACAATTTTAGCCGCCCAGTGTAGAGGCTATAAAGCTATACTTAGGTGGCTAAAATGTCAAGATTTTGCAAGAAAAAGGTGTAGTTGGTACTTGTATGAATCTCCATCCTCACAAGCAGTGTGTTGAGTGAGTGGACGTGAGTAGGCGTTTACTTGTGTTGATATGACTAGGTAGGTTGTATTCTTGTGTTGATATGACTAGGTAGGTTGTAGATAAGTCCGGGCAGTTTTGTTGTGAGTGCAGGTTTTCTCAAACTCAGTGATTGTTGCGTTCAGTAACTAGAGTGTGAAATGAATTTTTGAGGGTGTTGAGT
Organism: Platorchestia sp. MABIK; assembly: GCA_014220935.1. Taxonomy (NCBI): domain Eukaryota; kingdom Metazoa; phylum Arthropoda; class Malacostraca; order Amphipoda; family Talitridae; genus Platorchestia; species Platorchestia sp. MABIK. The sequence goes on from JACJUY010002062.1 coordinate 13,224, forward strand.
TTTAACTAGTAGATTTGAGGGTAGTGTAGTAAATCATTCTTTGTGAACTAGGAATCAAAATGAAGCATCGGGAGTGATTGGGGATAGAGAAACTGCTGCGGTTACTAGGGTGGACTGAAAGTAGGTTTACTTGGATCATGCCGCATGGGCTGGTAATAGATACTAATGCTTGGAATTATTGTGGAGTTGATGCATCAATTGAAAGAGTTAATTAACATTAAGTGAATAGTTTGTGAATGGAGTGGAATATAATAAGGGGATGATCGTTGTATTAAAAACTAATTACGAAATCATTGAGGTGGGTTTTCAATTCAAATAATTACATATACATTCATATATCGGATACTTTTGGTTTCTTTTTTTAATTCTAATGTTTTTCATTAGATAGTGCAACTAAAAGTAATTCATCTTCCAGTGCCCTGAGGAGGTATATGATAAGTTCATGATTTAGGTTTGTTGGGTTTTCCTATCCATATCCTAATGGGCGCTTCCAGGAGAGAGACTGTTAATTTACTTCAGCCATAGATGGGCTTTTGGGGACTTCTATCTATTGTACCACTTTGCTTCTTTCAGTTTTTATCCTCTATATGCTATCTCTTTTTTGTCTTTCATTCCTTTTCCTTCCTAATTTGCTTCTTCTATGTGCAGGGTATCCTATGTGGGGCACACTTTGTGCATAGGTTCCATATTTTCCTTAGTCCACACTAAATGGTGCCTTCTCTTTCCACCGTGAGATGTCATTGCTAAGGGAACGGAGCCTTAAATTAACTACTAAACTACTACTGAACTTCCAGTGAATTTAACACTTTGACCACAACGTGCACCGCCGGTGATCACTGAAGAAATTTTCATAATGCTGCTGACCGGCCAGTGGTCACTAACTCAAATTTCATAAATACTCGATCAAACCTGAATGGCATGATCCAGTTCAAGTTTGCTATTTTCAAACTTGCATAGTACGATTGACTTCATACTTGAGTTGAATATTGAACTTCAGTTTCACCGATTGCCACCACAGTGTTAAATGCTTGTTCCACAGTCTCTAAACTATGAGGTAACTGAAAGTCATCACAATATCGCCAACATGCAGTGAAATGATGTCAACTCTGCTCACGTTTACTGTTAATAATTTCTCTTGAAGCATAGAAATGTAAAACAATGACTTGTCTTGCAGCGGCCGTCAGAGTCTGTTGTAGACAGAGGAGCTTTCAGGCGACAGTCGTCAGAGAGCGCCACGAGAGAGCCTGCCTCCTCCGGGGCTGACGCGCGACTGTCGCACACACCCACGTTCAGCCGCAGTGTCAATATCGTGGTGAGATCTCACTTCTTCCCCTTCTTAACCGTGTTGATGGAATGCTTGGTGGGTTCGTTAGTACATCATGTGATGAATACATACATGTCCAGCTTGTAAAGGAGGAAATCGTTTAATCACTACAGGGAAGGGCCCAAAATATCGTAAGGTTGTCTGGTGACATTAGTGCGCTTTTAGTACATGATGTAATGAATACGTACATTTCCAGCTTATGAAGGAGGGAATTGTTAAATTAGTGCAGGAAAAGGCCCAACATATTGCAAGGTTGTTTGGTAACGCTATCTGGAACCAAAAGTTTTGCTACTATTCTTGTTCTAACATAAAAATGTACACGTCGCGTGGATTGCGCTGCACCTGAGCGCCTGGCTACAGCTGAAAGTGACTAGCTTTGATGAGGCAGGAGTAAACCAGACTTTCCTCATACAGGGTAGCGCAGAAAAAACGCATGGATTAATAACTAGTATAATTGGCTTTAAATGTACACGGCCCATCAAAAATGACGGGATTCAATATTTTCCTTATAAAAATCCTCCCGATGTTGATGACAAGCAAAAATATCCAACGTGATAAAACCCGAGGTTAAAATATTCTTGCACGTGTGCACTGGTGAAACTCGTATCACAAATACAGACCTTTAGCATCCTTCGAATCAAAGAAGTTGTTTCTTCAGAAAGCAAATAAATTAACACACCAAGGGTGTTATTAGGTTAGGTACTACACAGTTATAGTTATTACTAGTGTAATTATACTAGGTAAACTTCCTGTATAGTTATAGTAGTAATAATACTAGTTATAATAATAATTAGTTTAATTGGCCATTCCACTCCCACCACTGGTGCTACGCAAGGCAAATCCCTGCGTATTTTTTCAAAGTTGAAAAGTGGTAGTTCACGAATCTTCTACTTTATTTCCAGTGATAAGACACAACCATATTATTAAAAATGTTATTTTAATTTCTCCTCTGCACCAGTAATAATGTACAAGAATGTTATTGAAGAATTCTATCCATTGATTCACCCACATCATCAGCAAGAACGTGTAACAGTAGTGAAAATCTTGTTATTTTTTTGTTAGCAGCACCAATAATAACATGCCCACAACAATATTGCCAAAAAAATTTTGTACATTGTCCTCGCAATTACATATATATTTGTTAATGGTCTGATAAATAATGTATATCACTTTTTTCATTGTCTTAGCTATAACGTTCAATATTATCGTTCCCATTAGTTATTTTTCTGTTTATTCATAGCATCAACAAAAAATTTTAAGAATATTGTTCAACAAAAATCCCTCAGATGCAACTATTGTATGTATGGGAATTAGCACTCCCAGGGGAAACATGCAAGGTTCCGAAATGAGAGGTTGGCCTTCTCCTTGAAATAAAATGTTTTTTGTTTCGTCAAGGTTCATCGTTTTTCGGTTCACTGCTGTCCTGTTTTTCAGCAACCTATTACTTTCTTTTTTATCTCGTTTCATGACCTTCCTTCTTAACTTACAGTTGCTATGTGCAGGGGATCTTATGTGGGAGCACACATTGTGCAGAGATTCTGGATTTGTTGTTGTTAGGTAATTTTAAACTATCTTGTCTAATAATGATAATCATGTTCACCAAAATAACTTCTCATTGCTCGTTTGTTCTTCCTTTCTTTGGAACGCCTTTGTTGCGGTTAGGGAAACTTAATTAAGCTATTTTGTATAATAATAATGATAATCATGTTTGACAAAAACCACTCATTTCTGGTTTGTTCTTCCTCTCTTTGGAACACCTTTGTGACAATTAGGGAGGCTCGAACCAACATCTAATGTGCTGGTTTGTTCGCAGCAACCACCTCTGGCTTTCATGGGCTCATCCTCCGTCAGCCGGTCTGTGTCCATCCCTGCACCGACTCTGCCTTACTTCCCTCAGGGTAAGCCCTGGCAGCTCGTAAAACGGGATCATAATGCAGTACGTCTGAAAATTTTGTCTGTTAGTTTTGTGTTCTTACGCTTATCACGTACTGCAGAGCTGCTCAGACCCTCACCTGAGAATAGAAGCTCTTCTGAAGAAGTGTATTGTGTAGAATGACTGGCAGCAGAATCTCTTTTTCTGAAAGAAGAATCTTGCAATAGAACGGTAGCAGAATCTCTTCCTTTGAAAAGATGAAGTCTTGCGGTAGAAGAACAGCTGAATCTCTTTTTTTTTTGGGGAGGGGGAGGGAGGAAGTTTCAATAAAACAATAAAATTTCTCTTCTGAAAAGAAGTTTTGCATAGAATGACGGGAGAATCTTACCTTCTGAAAATAAATTTTGCAATAGAACGGCGACTGAGTCTACCTAAGGCTGACAGAATCTATGCAATCGATCATAAAATGACACGTGGAGGCGTTCAGCGCTCCACTAGGTCAATAGTAACAGTTGAGGTTGGGCACCAAGATAAGGTATTCTCAATGCTAGGAAGCAGAACAGTAGGCTAACACCCAAAAGGAAGTCTTGCAAGTAAAAACAATGTAAAAGGCCCACGACTAGTTTGAAAGACAGAGGATGGAGATGAGGTTACGAAGGCAGCTGCTCGTATAATTTGAAACTGAAGACGAAGCTATTGCAAGGAAGCCAAATAAAGGCTACCATAGCGCAAGAAGTTTGAACAAGACCGAAGTTAATGGTGGTATTTGGAGACCCCATTGAGAGTATTGAAGTCACAAATGAGAAATGCAGGAACAAAGCCGATTCTGCACATTTTTTACCTTCAGATCTAATTACAGAAGTGTGTTGTTCTGGGCATTAAATTCTAGACAATGTAGCATCACTCTTCCGTGTCTTAATAATACTTACAATGAAAATGAATCTCTCTCGTTGTTCCTTATTTTCTGGCGCTCGTTCTACTGACCGCACGCACGCATTTCATGGTATTCAACAATCCTCGATCGTTTGTAATAATACTCCAATGATTATTAAGTTCCTTGATCGTATATTATAAAACTAGTGATTATAAGACTCCTTGATCGTATATAATAAAATTCCAATGATTATAAAGCTCCTTCATTGTATATTATAAAACTCAGTGTCAATGATTATAAAGCTCCGGTATTCCACATGCTCTAAACTGAGCCTTAAACGGTGCTGCCCTTCTGTACCCTTTCTCGATACGCTTTTAGTTCTATCTATTGTTAATGTAGGTTTTTTTTTTATAGGGACTCATTTGCGTAGCACTTGTCGAAGACTTCACCTCACATGGTGTACACAATTCTGCAGAGATGCCACATGCTGAGCGCTCCTTACAGTCAAATTTTATTTAAAAAGGCAGAAGTTAAAAATATTTGCGAGGAACAAAAGCCAATCTTTCAGCCCTGATCTCCTCACTAAACACAGTCAGGTTTCCCATTGTGTAGATCTGGAGCAATAATCAACCCAAAGGATTACGTTTCATATAAGGGATGTCATCATCATGTATCTTAACGTGTTGACTATGTATTGTTCATAAGTGTACCACTAAGAAAGTTGCTCATTTACGCACCAGTGAAAATGAATGTTTTAATTACTTCACTGACTTCTAAAAAAAATGTATTTTATCGTATGTGGTATAATGTCATAGTTTATTTTTTTCACTCTTCTTAGAAAAGGATGCCAATGAATTAAATCTTCCAAGTTACTTCTTCGTTTCTGAGCATTACAACCTAACCCACTGTAGCAGCCACGCAAACGTAGCCAACGCGTCAAGGTTACCTCCACTACAAGTCAGAATTGATTAAATCTCTTTATTCTTGCTCTGTTATTTGTTGATTTACTCACTACTCAGTTCTGACGCAGTAAGCTTTCATTTGACCATAACCAAAATGATGGAGTGAACAATTTTGTCTGCTCAAAAATGATCACCTCACAAAAATCAGGTGTTTTATGCCTATAAAACAGCAAGTATCTTCTCAAATTACGAGTATAACGTGCACGGAAGAATGTGACCTGATTTTGTGCCTGTAAAGGAAACTAAGTGTCCTTCCCAAATTATAATGAAGTCGTGCATGCAAATTCGTACACGATTTATGCCTTTGAAGGAAATCATCTCTCAAATTATAATTATAACGGGCATAAAAATGGTAACCTTATTTTATGTCCTCAAAGGAGGCTACCAATCTTTTTAAAATTATAATTATAACGTGCTTGGAAACATCTGACGTAATTTGGTTTGGCAGACTTCGACGGAGGAGACGAGTTGCGGCACGACGACCTGTTCGAGTTCAGCGACGACGACACCGACCGTCGGCCGCCACCTCTGTCTTCTCCGCCACTGAGTCCTACACTGTCGCATGAGGAGGACTACTGCTACACTGAGGAGGAGGGTGAGTGTCTACAGAGAGTTAGCCTGTAGAGAGTTACCTTGCACTTCAGACTACACTGCCACTCTGTATTGCGCCCTCCTCTACACCATGAACTTCTGCTTAGGCACAAAGGTTTATTGCTGCTAGCCTCTTCTTACTGTCGGCTACTCTAGATTAGACTATGAGTTAGTTTAAACACGTTCCCCGCGTATTTGGCCACATGTGTACCAATAGGTAAATTGCTTATTCATGTACCGGTATATATATGAATATCATCTAAATTATCCCACTTCTTTTTTTAATAGATTGTAGCCCATGTGGTAAGTATCGTACAATTCTAATTTCCTCACTTTTTAAAGAGGAAATAGATGCATTTGTTCTGTGAAGTCAGTTTTCAATGCTGCTACTTTCAACCTAACCTAACAAACCGTAGCCACTGCGCAAACGTAGCTAACGTGTTCATACGTTGACTGCTGCGATGGGTTGAACTGAAATTCAATATTCTAGTCAAATTAAAGTTAAGTGTAAAGATCAATTGTGAGAACAACAAACATTAAATCGATCGTGCCTTCATTTAGTTTGTGACTGCTGATCGGTCAGCAGCATAATAAAAATCCCCTCAGTGACCACCGGTGGGTCTTTTCACAGTCATAGTGTTGAATGCAGTCCCAGTCTAAGTGTTCAATGCAATCCCAGTCAAGTTTTAAATGTGATCCAAAGTGTTAAATACGATCCAAAGTGTTATTTGCAATCAAAAGTATTAAATTCGACCCAATATGCGCACAGCTGCGGAGTACCTGGAGGCTGAGGCGGCGGCGGCGCTGGAGCGAGAGGAGCAGCGGCGACAGCTGCTGAGCGCAGAGGGCATCCCGCCCCTGGCGCAGTCGGTGCCCATCAGCGTCCCTGACGTGGGGCAGCCGCTGCCCATCCGTCGGCCCAAGGAGGAGCTGGTTTGTCTCTCTCTGCTTTGGAGTTGTTCTTTGTCTCTCTACTTTGGAGCCGTTCTTTGTCTCTTTGCTTTGGAGCCGTTCTTTGTTTCTCTGCTTTAGAGCTGTTTTTTGTCTCTCTGCTTTGGAGCTGCTCTTGTCTTTTTGCTTTGGAGCTGTTCTTGTCTTTTTGCTTTGGAGCTGTTCTTGTCTTTTTGCTTTGGAGCTGTTCTTGTCTTTCTGCTTTGGAGCCTTTCTTCGTGAACGTGTGCTTCAATCCGTGAGAGTAGGAATGTGTCCATATGCATTTTGTTTATTTCGATGTAGGGCATTGTCTGTCCAAGTGAAGGCATTGTCTGCACTGTATCTTGGAGACTTGAAGATATAACTGTATTTTGGGGAGTTTTCTCACCGTGGAGTGTGTTGGATACCAAAGCTTTAGTGGAACAGAAGGCCAGGGTTATTTGTTGGCTGTGTTTGAGTTCAAGATGCTTTGACCTTTAGGAATTATCGGTTCCTGGTGGTAGGCTTCTACCAAGCAATAACGCTTGCTGCAGAGAAAAGTTTTAAGTTGAAACTCTTGGGGCAGGCTTACTATATTTTTTCCCCTATGAGGCATAGGGTAGGCAATTAGCGTTAGTTAGTCGGGTTTTTTGTATCCAATGCTATGAAGACTGTCACCCTCAAGGGAGAAATTCTTTAGTTATCTCAGCTAGAGATAGTCTTTCGGGACTTCTATCTTTCGTACCCAATCTGCTGCTTTGAGCTTTCATGCCCTCTTCGTTGATTTTTCCTTCTTTCCTATCTTGCTGTTTCTATGCACTGGGTATCCTGTGTAAGAACATCCCTTATGCATAGATTCTACGTTTTCCATACTCCATTCCTAGTAGCCCCTTCCCTTTCCATGTGAGAAGACATCTTCGCAATAGGAATGGAGCCTTGAACAAACTCCTTACTATACTATTTATCGTTCATTTACTCTCTTTCTTTCTCAAAGGAAGAAACGGTGTTTGGTGTAACTTCACTTTGGTTTACTTCGTCCTGTAAGCCGATTTACCTACTTGTTTCTTCAATTTTTAACTCGTCGTTGAAATATTTCATTACTTTTCGACTTATGATGCAGTAGCTGAATTTTCCATAAAAAATAAACGAAAAATTGATGATAAAAGTCACAACTTCTACATTTAAGATTTCCCTCAGGGGGATTACAAGTGTTGTTTCAGTGAGAATTAGCGTTTTCAGGTCAAGACCAACAGTTAGGTAGTCTGTCCGTTTTTCTTATTAAGGTCCTTCTTTTTTCGGTTCACTGCTGCCTTTTTTCAGTTTGTTTCTTTCTTCCTCTATTATGATTTTTTATAAACTGAGTTCAACCTTGCTGTTTCTATGTGTAGGGTGTGAGGCATACGTTATGCATTCTCTGTTACCATAATTACACACTAAATTGTGCCTTCCTCTTTCCTTTCTTTGGCACACTTGTTGTGTGATTTGTGAGACCTAAACTAACTTAAAGTCTAATCGTTTGTTCAATATTATTAGTTCCGTTTTCGAGCATTTCCAACAGTTGTTTGGTCATTTTGCTTGCGATCTATCCTATGAACGCCTGCCAAATCTTTCTCAACCCAAACCTATAGACTGATACCACATCTTTCTCAACCCAATGCTATAGACTCCATACCAAATCTTTCTCAAACCAATCCTATAGACTCCCTACCAAATCTTTCTCAACCCAATGCTATAGACTCCCTACCAAATCTTTCTCAACCCAATGCTATAGACTCCTACCAAATCTTTCTCAACCCAATGCTATAGAATCCCTACCAAATCTTTCTCAACCCAATGCTATAGACTCCCTACCAAATCTTTCTCAACCCAATGCTATAGACTCCCTACCAAATCTTTCTCAACCCAATGCTATAGACTCCTTACCAAATCTTTCTCAACCCAATGCTATAGACTCCCTACCAAATCTTTCTCAACCCAATGCTATAGACTCCCTACCAAATCTTTCTCAACCCAATGCTATAGACTCCCTACCAAATCTTTCTCAACCCAATGCTATAGACTCCTACCAACTCTTTTTTAACCGAAATCAAACCATCAATGAAAATGTGTTGATTTCGCAGCCGTGCAAGTCTCCGTCCGAAATCTGCGCGCGCATCCTGCAGATCTCTGCCTCGTACAACGCTCAGACGGAGCCGCACGGGCGCCTCTTCGACAGGCGTCGCCACATGCCTGTCGCTCGTACCCTCCACGAGTAGACGTGAGTTTTGACGCTAACTTTTTTGGTTTGTGTTGCTTTTATTTATTGTAGAATTATTCACTTTCTATATTGTTTATCGAATCATTGTTTGTGTCGCCTTTGTTAGTTAAAGAATCATTATTTTTTTTCAATAGTTTGTATTACCTCTATTGTTCATTGAATCATTGTTTATTTCCTACAGTTAATGTTACCTTTGTTGGCTACAGAATCATTGCTTGTTTCCTAAACTGTTGCACTAAAATCTTCAATGAAGATTTGCGTGTAGTATCTAGTGAAGTTTGGCTGGAAGCAGTTGAGTTTCCCTTCAGGATATACAACTGTTATTATCTGTGGGAATTAGCGCTTTTAGGGGGGGAATGTGAAGTACCGAGCTGAGAGTTCGGCGCGCCTTCTTTTTGTTGAAAAAGACTGGGTTTTTTTTTTTTGAGAACCATTTTCGGTTCACTGCTGTCTTGTTTTCTCAACACCTATTGCTTTCTTCTTAAGCTCTTGTTTTATGGACTTCTTAAATTACTATTTCCCATACGCAGAAATTCTTGCGCGGAAACGCACTTTGAGCATAGACTCCTCGTTCCTTGAACTCGATCCCAACTAGTACTCTGCAGTCGAGTTATTTTGCTCAAGCCTTCGACTGTGACACTACACCAATTTTTTTCCATCTGTGGCGTGGGACTAGATAATGAAACTTATTTTGATAGACATTTGTAACTCAATTTTGTCATCGATGGTATGCGTTGGATAGATTCATTAGATTGTATCGTCTCAAACGTGACTTGAAGGATCATTTTCACTTGCGGTTGAAAAGAGGCAACAGTCTTCTTCAGATCTAACCTCAAATGAAAACCTAATTCGCCTCACGAAGACAGGAAAGCGACTCAGTCTAGAGTTGTTGAACAGCGTAACACTTCCATCACTTCATTGACACAAGACCCAGACGTTGAACGCTGTCGAGAGCGTCATAAAGGTTGTCACTTCAGCTGTAGGAGTTATTGGCGTTCAACTCTCAAGATCGCGAAGGATCTCGATCACTGATATTCAGTTACCGACTTGGGTGTTATATCAACCGTTGAGCATCTTCTAAATAAAATATTCAGAGCCCCTTTACTCAAATGAGACCTACTGTCAAAAGTTTTTATGGAAGAGGTATGAATTGTGTCAAGATATTTTCGTTGAGGGCTAGTCAACGAACAACGGAACAAATGTTAAATTACTCTGTTCAAGCTTTATCGACGGACCTTCTAGAAAGAAATAATTTTCGGAGATATTTTACTGTGCAGAGTATGCCGGCACGCATCAGGAGGCCTTGGTTGAGATCGTCATCGATGTTCTGTGATCAGTTTTACGCTCACCCGGCCTTTGTTCAACGTACTACTGCGTTTGTGCTAACGCATCTTTCATGTTAAGGATATTCAGAGGCGCCGTAAATATAGTACTTTGACCAGTGCTGTAATAATGAACTTATCTTAGCGTAGTTACATGACCTCAAGAAAACGCTGTACTCTTGGTAGAAGAGTACAATAATTGGTGCGATCACATTATATCGATATTTTTGTATAAGTATTTTTCATCTTCGCGGAAGTTCGTACTCCATTGCAGTAAAATTTTCGAAAGAATTCTGCTGTGCCACTCAATCGCTTCATGAACAGTCTAGTCTCAAACGTGACCTACAAATAAATTAGAGAGCAAATAATGCGACTTGAATAACTAGCAAGAGTTAAATTAAATCAGACTATCTCTCCACTTCCGTGAAGTGTTTGAGAGCCTCTTCCAATGAAACTTACGAATTACTTCCTCAGTGTCATAGACGGAAAGTTACCACTTATACAGCTCGGAATGGTAGTTTTTTTGGGGTTTTCTGCATATGGTTGTCAAGTATCACGGTCATTTCTTTCTCCACACGAGTGCCCTGGGCAACTTAGCGTGCGTTGTAGTATAGTTGTGCGTTTTTGCGGTTATCGCACTGAAACTTACGATTTGCAACTTTATTTTTTATAAATGATCACGTCTGAAGGACAGGTATAAATATAATCATGCTATGAGAGTCTGTCTCAAGTTCTCAATGCAATTTTGAATCGTTTGAAGGAAAACTTTTGATCCATTAAAGCTCTACATTGTGTTTACTGTGATTATTCTTACGAATACATCATACTCATTTAAAGACTTGTCACCCACTCATCAGTAAAGCATTGAAAATCGTGCATCTCGAGACAGGCCAAACTGTCTATGTAGTGGCAAGTGTAATTCATTAATAACGAGAGAATGAATTATTGATACCTACGCGTGCCGTCTCGAATGCCTCATTCTGTAGGTTATAATTTTTACGTGACATTTATCTGCTCAAGGCTATATTTTCTTAGTTTTAGAAGAGAGATGAGAAATCCTTCGAATGAGATACAAATTTCAAGTAAGTTAATTCTTTTATAAGAAATAATTTTAATTCGTTACAACCTGTTAATACACGAAGTCCATTTAGTCATAAGATGTACGAGCTGGACGTTCATGTGACGCGTCATTCCAGCTTTTCGTTTATATAAGAAGCAATCCTTACGTTCTTTCGACATAAGAAATATAGGTCACTAATTGGTAAATCTAGACTCACTTCATCTTGAAAATTTGAATAACTAGGCAAAGAATATATCTTAGAATTAAGCATATTTATCCGAATACTTCTAAAATTGCCAGACGTTTGAAGATAAGGAAATTTGTACGGTTGATGTCATAACTTTCTCTCGACTCGTGTATTGATTTTACGAAGCACAGAACTGGAAGAGAGTTTCATCCGTTTGATGTTGACATAAAACGTGGAGACTTCTAAGGTTCAGCTATGGCAATCTTTCGAATGACGTTTCCGGGCATCACAGTGCAAGCAATAATGAGAAGGCATGCCATTTCCGTACACACAAGTTACCCTTGGCCTTAGTTCCACTACGTGTCTCTCCTCGGCATTTTCACTTGTGGTTGAAAAGAGGCAACAGTCTTCTTCAGATCTGACCTCAAATGAAAAACCTAATTCGCCTCACGAAGACAGACCACCTTACCTTTACCAATCGATTTACATCGACTCCTAGAACGTCGGAACTTTCTGCTCGAGTGATATTTTTATATTAATAACCCAAAGTATTTAAGAAAGTGCGAATCCTCTGGTGTCATTATTTACTATCCTGGAAGCCTTCAGTTCTAAACAAACTCGTACTCTCATCCAGTTACCCAAGACCTCAACATACAGCTCTAAACGTGTTTCATTTGAAATAGTATTTTGCAATAAATGCACAAGTTACAACTAATTTTCATTCATCAACGTGAATTAATTTTCACGTTGAGCTATATGTAACTAAGCACAACCGCCGAAAAAAAGGTGTCACAAAAATCCGACAGGGTATGGAAAAGCAAGATTCCGACCATCCAATTTACTTGAGAGGGATGAACCTGGAGGAATGGGTGGCACCAATACCCGGCCTGCCGTGCTTCACAGGCTTGTAGGACACCGAGAACTCGGCGAGGTAGTGGCCGATCATCTCTGCCTGCAACGTACAAAATATTCTGACCTGAGAACTAAAATTGTAATTGCAACTAAAAATTTAAAAATTGAAATTGTGATTGCAGCTTAAAAAGAAAAATACTAAAATTTTAATTGCAACGTTAAATACATTACACAAGACATCTTTGATCATAATCCTTAACTATTCTTCACCATCTACGTTTACACACCGGCGGCGAAGTCTCAGGTCGCCTTGGTGCAACGCTGATCCAATGGCTTGAATTATACCTACTCAACTAGTAAAGCCAGGATTGATAGATAATAAAGTCACACGAAATATTTAATACACTAAAACTTTCGACCGCGAGAATGCGCGAGAAACTGAAAATGCACCCAACAAATCATATGATTGATTATAAACTAGTTTCAGCCTTTCTTCCTCACAACTGAGATGTTCAAAGAGAGGAAGGACGAAGGCAACCCTTTAGTATGGAGTTAAGGGAATGTAGAATCTAAGCACAAATAGTGCTCCCGCAAAGGATCCCATGCGTATAGGAACAGTTAAGAAGGAAGGTTATGAAACAAGATAAAGTTGAAGAAAATCAAGAGGTGCTAAAAAAATGCGCCATAACAAAAAATCATGTTATTGGAACAAAAGGAAGGCCTACCTAACCATTACCTTGACACCTCCCATATTCCCCTGAGAATGCTATTTCCCATTGATACAAAAGCTACATCCCCCTGAGAGGTAACGAAGTAGCAAAACCAGAGTGAGAGCTATTTACTTCGCGCAAAAAATAAGCCACAAATGTTTATAGGAGAGAAATATAGATGTTAATCCTTGGGCTTTTTAAATTTTAAATCTAGAAGATTCTGAATAAGAGAAAAAAATCATCACACAGAGATATACTCGGAATAGCTTCACATGTCTTTTTCCGTGCATCCACACAAATTGAAATTTTGAAGGTTTTACTGAACTTGGAATTAATCATGTGGTTTTTAAATATTATGGCATACTGAAAGATTAGATTATTAGTTAGTTCAAGCCTCCCTATCCTCAACAAATGAGATCCGAAGAGAGGAAGGAAGAAGACACTATTTAGTATGGAGTTAAGGGAACGTGGAATCTATGCAGAAAGGGCATAGAAACAGTAAGATGAGAAAGAAGTTCATGAAACAAGATCAAAATTGAAGAAGAAAGTAGTAGGTGTTGAAAAAACAGGACAGCAGTAAACCGAAACAAAGTTGCTCCGTAACAAAACAAAAACCTATGTTATTTTAACAAAAGGAAAGCCTACCATTAGCTCGGGCCCTCACATTGTCCCCCTGGGTGGCATACTGAAAATGAAACACGTTTCGCAAACGGTAATTCTACCTTTCCCACGTCAATTAATTAGTAAAATGTAAGATTAGTTATATATTAATTCCAAGTTATAACCACATAACTTAGAGCAATGATTCGTTTGGGTATGAAGAGAGCATTAATAGGTCAAGAATTACGACTCCTTTATCTGAGACAGATGTCATTAATGTCTGAGAAACTCACACTTGACTTATTTCAGCCAATAAACACCTACATTAAAACCAAATACGTAATTCCGAGACGAGCATCAGAGTATGTTTTTCTAACAATCAGTACAATGAAGTATATCTTACCGTCAAACACTCAGCATCAGCACTACACTATACAGACAGTAAAGTTTCCGCCACAAGAAATGACACAACATTGAGGGAATGAAGGACAGTAACAGCAAACCAACCTTAATTTCGACTTCAACGAAAGTCTTGCCATTGTAGACGCCAACAATGGAGCCCACCATCTCAGGGAGGACGATCATGTTACGCAGATGCGTCTTGACCACAGCAGGCTTCTCAAAAGCAGGGCACTCCTTCTTGGCCTTGCGCAGGCGCTTGAGGAAGGCAACGTGCTTGCGCTTGAGGCCGCGGTTCAGGCGGCGACGTTGGCGGGATGAGAACAGCTCCATCAGCTGCTCTCTATAAAACAAGAGTTATTTCCACCTTCAGTTCATTGTATTTTTTTGCTCTGAAATTTCTCCCTCACGTTTGTTCAAGCTTTGCGTATGAGTCAAAGATCTTGTATGTGTATTCATATATCATGACACGCATTCATTGTTGTGTGCAGGTTTTCAAGTGATGATGGTCATCATTAAGCATGAAAAATTAAAATGAAGGTTATTACAGACAACCAATGAGAGAATTAAAAAGAAAAAGAATGATTACATCATTAAATGGATGATGGAAAATTGACTGTCAAATTTCAATTAGGACTCGATCATCAGTTGACCGAAAATAAACCAAATATATAAAAATTTATGCATCCACAAATTAACTGACTTTAAAACCTACAACTTAGGTTCTATGAAATTCTACAAGTGGATTACAATATGTGACAGAATTACTGTCTGTGAGAACCTAACATGGCTCTGTAGCCCATCCAATTCTCCCTGAAAGACTGATCTGATTTCTACATTTATCTTTTGAATGTAGCATAACTTTCCCTGAGCCGTGCTTGCAATGCATTAAAAGGCTTACACATTTCAGTTAAACATCCGAGCAAGTTCTCAAATAAACTTCATGACTAGTATGGTGGTTAACAATGCCTACTTGAAAAAAAAAATGAATCGATGGTAGCCAACAACTTATGGCAGCATTTGGCTTAAACTAACAGGTTGTAAGACGATTTGCAAGTCAGGTCTGCACATGTATTTGTGCTAGTTTGCACTATCCTGTACCTTTCAACAAGTTCATGTCAAAATTTAACATTTTCAGGTAATTCTACTAGTAAGGGAATATTTTGAAATAAATTAGAAAATTAGAGCAGTTAATAGTATTCATTAAACTATTTTTCTAATATTACAGCAGCCTTACACATGCAATTTGCTATTGATTTCCCCTAAGTTAAAGCCACATGATACGTGCATCACATAACGTTTTCATTTTACCTCAATACGCTTTCCAGATATTCATTTGTTAGCTGATAAGTTCAAGTAAAAACTTAATTTTCAAATGCAAAAACTTATATTTTGGTATTGAACATTTTCCTCACAACGCACACATTGTAAATGAAACAATTTTCTAGTTTTAAAAAGAGAAGTAGTTGCTTGCCCAAGCTGAAAAACCCTTCCCAGGTTAATTTTACTTATATTTTAGGGTTCCAACAACAATTATCTCTGGAAACTTTTTTTCTGAAGTATTCAAGTTTTGGTACACAAAGGGTTATGTAGAACAGTCATAATAAGTCAGAAACTACCTACGTGTAATCCAAAAATGGTTCACCACCAGTTGGATTACAATGGTAGATTACAAATGGTTCAACCAGTTGATGGTTTCAGCTAAATAAAAATGACAGGATACCTTTAGGAATCTTCAAGGATAAATTGATTGAAGTTGATATTAGGCTGAGAATCACACGGAAAGGAACACATTTAAGAACATTTTACATAAATATTTTGCTTGCTGATGCTTCATTTTTGAGTTATTCAACTTTTAAGTTATAGGAACGCCGCATATAAGAGTGAAAGAACGGACACGTAAATCTATACTATAATAAGAACCACGTCCGTCCGTCTGTAGCTAGCCGAAAAAGTGTGATGAGCATATCTGTTATACCAGCTTCATCAACTCCAGAATTTCCAGTGTATTAATTCTAGTGATGTACCGATACCATTTTTTTGGCCGATACCAATACCGATACCCATTTTTTGGCCGATACCGATACTTGGAAATACCGATACTTTGACCGATACTACTACCGATACCGATACTTTTACAATTATAATAAAATTAAACCATTATAAGCCCTACATGGGTGTTATAATTAAATTATTTACTAATAAATCTAATAATATAACAATATTGACAATCAAGTTTTCGATTAGGAATGATATAACTGCTCTTGCTATGTTAACTAAATCGTTTAGTTCGCTTCCCGCCCAAAGTTCTTCGATTGCGTCATCTTTCC
>JACJUY010002062.1:40906-74010 GCA_014220935.1 Platorchestia sp. MABIK
GTCAACCTTTGTGTGATCTCTGTAGAGTGGCCAGTTCGCTTTATGGATATTGTAGTGCCGTCTTGTTTGGAGTGGAGCGACGCGGCGAAGAGTGACTCTGATCGGGTAGTGGTCACTGCCATATAGGTCGTCTAAAACTTTGAAGGTGAAGTCCTGTAAAGCCCCCGAGGAGCATATGGCTAAGTCGATTATT
The DNA here is from genome assembly GCA_014220935.1 of Platorchestia sp. MABIK. Taxonomy (NCBI): domain Eukaryota; kingdom Metazoa; phylum Arthropoda; class Malacostraca; order Amphipoda; family Talitridae; genus Platorchestia; species Platorchestia sp. MABIK. The sequence continues at coordinate 41,100 of JACJUY010002062.1, forward strand.
GAGAAAGTTCCTGATTGCGAATGAAAATGTGTTCGTGAGTTATTGTTCAAAAGGGAAATGAGAAGGTCAGCTATCTGTCTGCCCCTCCGGTTGGCTCTCGGGGGGTCCCACAAGGGGTCGCTTGCATTCATGTCCCCCATGAGCAGAAATGGTGGTCGCAGCTGCTCGATTAGGTGGGTTAAGTCTCGGGCTGAGACATCTAAGTGGGAAAGGTACAGGCAACATACGGTGTATGTTTTGGCGGGTAGGTGGATTTTTATGGAGATTTTTTACTGCCTGGAGATTTGTGTCTAGTGGACAGAGATCATTTGGGTATCTCTGGTGTACTAAGATTGCTGATCCCCGTTCGTGGCCATCGTCACGAACAGGTGCTGAAAGTTCGAGGCGGTAATGTGAAGGGGGGTTTGCGTGGCGCCCAGTCAGGAGAGTTTCCTGGAAGCATCCGCAGATGGGATTTTCATTGCGAAGGACTTTGAGGTCATTGAATTTTGGGTGGTAAGACTGCATGTTCCATTGTATGATTTTGGACATTCTTTAGTGGTATTTATGAGTTGATGGTCTGTCAGGGCGAGAGGAGTGTAGGACTGGAATCGGAGCGTTGCACTTGTCTGCAGGGTGGACGGGTGTGCTTCTTTTTTGAAGTTGAAGTATTGTGCTGCTGGTATGGAGAGAGGTCTCGTTCTCTTTTGTTCAGAAAGGAGACATCCATTTTCTCGGAGTTGGAGTGGGAGCGAGAGTGCGGCAGAGAAAGCGAGGCGATGCGTGCATTTCGGGCGGAGGGTTCAGGTTTTGATGATTGGGAACGAGAGTGTCGTAGCGGCACCTCGTCACTGCTTGAGATGGGTGAGGGTGTTTCTGAGGGTTAACTTGGCTGAGGTTGTGGGGGAGGCATCCCCTGCTCAGGCCGTTCCTGATAACTTGCCTTTGAGCCCAGGGATGAGGAGGGAGAGCACTTTGCTCGTGCCTCTTCCGAGTTTATTTGAGGGAGGCTGCCGCCAGTTCCAGCTGAAAGCTCCGGATCCTGCGCATCCCGAGCGGTCCCTCCCCTGGTACCCTGCCAGGGGTGAGGTACCAGAGATGTAAGCTGCCGCGAAGTACCAGGGTCCTCTCCCCGGTGGGCGGCGTGGTCATCCTCGGTCTACTCGCGGCCACTTGGGTGTTGGCATTCGATGGTGTTTTTGCATTTAACGGTCGTATGTGCAGCTGTCGCGTGCCGTTGTTCCCGTCAGTGTGAAGCTGCACGGTCTCTGGGGGAGGTGCTTAAAGGTGTATTGAACACGGGTCATGGTGTCACGTTGGTCATCACTTGAACTTTGGGCAGTAGCGGGGTCGAGTTCTTGCTCATCCCGGGACTTCATGCTGGATGCTGGTTTTCTGAGTGGAGGGACATTCTGTTGTGAAAGTAAAGTTGAGTGGTGTGTGGACTCTAGTTCCGCTGCCGGAGGAGAGGTTACCGTACGAGCCGTACCTGTCCTGTGAGATTCTGAGGGTGCTGGTCCCTGACCAGTAGAGGCTGCCACCGGCGCTTCCTTTGCTGTACGGCAAAACTGTACGAGCGGCCTTGCGACTTGTACCAGTCAGTGACCTGGGCTTTGGCGATTCCGTATGTTGTGTGTTTTTTTATCATGGTGGAAATGATTTCGCTCCGGTATAGGTAATGTGGACAGGATGGGCTGTATGAAGGGTGAGACTCTCCACAATTCACACTAGATGCCGTCTGAGTACATGTGCGTGAGTGGTGTCCCAATGTTCCGCACCGAGCACAAACTTCAGTCGTCTGTTGGCACCGTTTTTTGGTGTGTCCCAATTTTTGGCATCGAGTACACCGAATGGGGTTCGGGAAATAAGGCCGGACGTACTCCGCATGCCATTCACATAGCTGCACTACGGGGGGAAGGGATGTGCGGTTGAATGTGAGCACATACCGTGGAGTAGGTTTAAGTTTCCCATCTATTCGGGCTTTTTGCCTTTCTATTTGGGTGACTCCCTGGCCGCGTAGGGCCTCTAATAGGTCTGTCTCGGGGATGTTGGTAAAGGTGTGGCTGTGTACTGTGCTCTTGACGGCATTGAGGGTAGAGTGGGGCTGTACTTGGGTGGGGTTAGCTCCGAGTTGCGTAATAGTCTGGAGACTATTGAGCTGGTCTTCAGTAGCCAGCTGGATAAGTAGAGAGTCTTTGGATATTTTTTGAATTGATTTGGGAGAACCCAGTTTCGATTTTAGATCCCTGTCCACAGAGAGGACATCCACGCCTTTATTTAGGTCAGCTCCTGGGATGGTGGTAGACGGGGAAGCGAGGGACTTTTTTTCCTTGCTCCAACTGGAGAAGGTGCTTGACAGAAAGCGGTTGAGGGCGTGGGCGAGAATGCTTGGGCTTCGTTCTTTTAGGACTTTTGTAGGGCTCCAGAGTAACAATTGAGGATGTCCCGGCTTGAGAACCTCTTATCCCTGTTGTTTGATTCTGGCTCGAATCGGGTGTGCCTCCACCCAAAGGCAGAGGTGACTGGAATTTTCTGGTCGGAATTTCAGCAGTGTCGGGCAGATTTTCCTTTGGGGAAGTCCCCGCGGGAACCGAAGAGGGCACCAGGTCGTCATCAAGGTGTTCAGTTCGTTGTTTACTTCGAGAAGTAGCAAGCACAGGAATTGACTTTCTCGTCAGTGGGAGTTTCCCCCCACCTATCCCAGCTGGCTCAGGCCAGAAGAAAGCCCCCAGGCGGTCGGTAGCCTTTTGGTGTATCTCTACACTTGAGGCGGGCGCACACCAACCAATAGGGTGTAAAAACTCCCTCCCACCGACAGCCCCAGCCAAATTTTCAAAATTTCATGAACAAATTTTCCAGACGTGGATGACTAACAAATATATTTATCATAACAGTACTCGTGATAAAAAATTATTTTTGTACTTGCGCACCGGTGAAACTCGTTTCACAGATACGGTCATTGTGGCAACATTTATGAGCGTGACAGAGAAATGGAAGAAGCGGACTCCAAACAAATAAACCAAGGGTATTTTTAGGGACAGGGCCCGTGGAAATACCCCATGGACAATGTCATCGTTAAGCTAGGTGGACCCGTGAAAAAATTCCGTCAACATTAATCAACCTTTCCTGTCCTGTCCTAACCTATCCTAACCGAAGCTATCCTGATAAAACATCAAACATATCAAAGCATGTAAGGGCCATCTTTCAATGTTACTCTGAGATATCCGGTATCCATGATACCGCACACTCAGACATCCTATGTTTCTTAAGAAGCGGACACCAAACAAAAACATAAATATATATATATATATATAAACACACAACGGGTATTATTAGGTTAGATATTTTTACTTTTATGATTTATGACTTTCATTTTCAAGATAAAATGCGTATTATTGGAAAGTATCGGTAAAGTATCGGCCGAATTTTGCCGATACCGATACCAGTAAAAATGACCGATACTGCCGATACCGATACATCGGTACATCACTATTCTCGTCGTGGAGCCGCCGGCTACGCCTTCCAAGTGCGCAAGCCAGGTGATTATAATCCGGAGCACTACGTACCGTACAGCGGTACCCCCAAGGTACAAAACACGTTGTGAAATAATTTCACTGCAATACAAATCAAGGACCACAGTGATCACCATTAAATTTTTTTCATTCGAATCTTTTCTTTCCTGGTTTCATCAGTAATGAAAGGGTAAGAGACGAATATAACTTAGTTTGAAATTCCCTAGTCACAACTAAGGTGTTCTGAAAAATATTGAAATAGGAATGCACCATTTAGTATGATATAAATGAAATTTATGCACAACGTTTGTCCCAACACTCTGAGTATAGATACTGCAAGGTTGAAAGAAGTCCAAGAAACAAGAAAAAAAGGTTAAGAAGAATAAATGAAAAGGTTTGAAAGAAAGGAAAGAAGAGAACAGAAAAAAAGTCAGTCATAAAAAAAAACTACTATATATTTTAACAAAAAGGCCTACCTAACTTTCAGCTAAGGATATCATGTCTGCCTCTTGATAGCGCTGATTCCCATAAGTACAATGGTTGTAACCCCTTCAGGGGCCAGTAATGACAATTTGATTGAAAACGTATACCTATCCCAGTAGCACGAAGTATTTTGTTGAAATTCATAGAAGCCCAATGATTTATCAAGGTAAGAACAACAATTCAATTTTGCAAGCTGACCACAGTTATAGGCCCGCAAAATTTGAGAATTCAATTTGCAGACTGAAGGGTAGAATAGGACCACATAAGCGCGGATATTCAGCGTGACCGATGTGCGGCCTACCCCGAGCTCCGGAGGACGTGCCAGCACGGGCGCCATGGTGTGGCACGAACTTCCCAAGTTACACAGACGAGTTTGTGAAAATTTCTCAATAGAACAGAGCACAAGTGTTCTTCATTCAATGAACGAATTAATTTCCAAGCATAACACCAAAAAAAAGCAAGCATGAACAAGAAAATTACACTTCAGAGAAACGGCCCTGCAAAGGCGAGTACATAGACTGTTTCCTCTAGGAAATTGAAAAGAGCTAACAAAGGCTAACTTACTGATCGTACATTACCACGTAATAAGCACCTTGAATGAATACACTTCGTTCGGATACCGAGTGTGGCCTATCTATCACATATTCTGTGGAAATCATTCGAGAATAGAATTTATGTATGCTTTCTAAAAAGGTTTAAAATAATGTAAAATAATACATGCTTTAAACTGTGTACAACACGGTTCAAGATGTAAACATTTTTATTTAAGATGTAAATACAGAAGATCTCTCGCCTCACACTCTGAAGGCAGAGATTCAACATTCATTCAATAATTGGAGTTCAAAAATAAGAATTTATCAATTTAATTGGAGGCACTCAGTAACACCCAGCTAAATACTTGTCAAAGTGTATTACTGGTCTCTAAAAACAGAAATCCATTATATTCAAACTCTATTTCATTCCATTTATTTTCTACTGATACCGTGCTATTGAAGACAACTATTGAATGCATTGTATACAAGGGCAGACTATGAGCTACCACTTCAGTCCAAGTTAAACTAATACTAAACCCGTTAAAATATCAGTAATGCATCCTCTTCTGTAAAAAGATTTGAGAGACGGGGATGCATGAAGTTTTGTAGTACATTAACTTTTCTTAAGAATTATTGATTTAGTTTAGTCATTATGAGCTAAATAGACGGACACTTTTTTACCAGCTCTTTCTCTGCCGATTCATTACTGCACAGAAAGTTAGGTCACCACTTAAAATTACACACTTCATAAAAAGAATGAACATAAGGTACCGAATAAATGCTGAATTCAATATACGGTATGAATGACCTTAGGGTATAAGATGCCCCAGGTATACTGACCCAAGATATCGTTGCCCCTGTCAGGATAACCGTTGATGACAAGGCCATGGCTGTGGTCGGCAGTGACGATCACGAGGGTGTCGCTGAGGTTGACGAGCTTCAGTGCCTCCTCCACAGCCGAGTCGAACGCCAGCACCTCCTCCAACGCGAGCTGGGCTTTGCCGTCGTGCAGCGCGTGGTCTATACGCCCACCTTCAACCTGCAAGCGATTCAACGTCATCACTTACTAGCAAATTAACTACGTACAAACCTAACGCAAAATAAGGACTAAAATATGACCGGAGAGTTATGAGAACAAGACTGTCATAGATGTAAAAAAATTAATGCATAAATTCCTATCTAATAGAAACGGTTTCAAAAAATTTCAAACATTAGAACATAATTAAATTAATCATTGTCACTAATTCATCTTTTATGATCAATTTTAATGCCCTAGCATTGGATCTTCGAGAGCCATAAGCTGTTTTCAACACAATCGAATGCGAAACGAAAAGAAAACAATGTTCCCTTCGTCGACATCAAAGTAAAGATATTACAGATGACTTAAAATGGCTGCTGCTGTCGATTTATTTCAAATTGAAATCCTAACTGGCTATCATAGAGAAAAGGGCTCATTAAAAGCAGCAGAATACCGTTCAAATAATTTTTTCGAATATTTTACTGAAATGGGTCACAATAGAAACTAGTCTTAAATCATTTACATTGGTTTTATCATCATTTCAGAAAATGGGAGTTTTACATGCAATTTGCAGAGTCCGGGAGGCATTAAATTAAGATTAGAAACATTAAAACTGCTAGGTGTGTTTTTTACATTTTTGCTGAGATTGCTCTATATCCATTTGATGTACATATTAACCCATTGCATCCCAACACTCAAATTGTTAAGGGAAAAGTTATCTAAGATAGTTGCAGTCATTACCCTGAAATATCAGCAGAATTGCCCTAGCAAGTTTTTTTCTGCTGAAGCAGGTGCTTACTTCCTTATTAAATTGAAAAAAATTACGCTTTAAAAATGTTTGTTTCCACGCCAAAAAAAGTGGTCGAAAAATCTGAGAAAAAATGTCAATTTAGTTTTTGCTTAATTTTATTTGCAAATACATGTACGCATGAAAAGCTTGATCGAGTTAAATAGAAAAGGTATTAAATGTATTTCATAAACCATGAAGCTTACACTGAGTGGATACCAATAGCAAATTGCATGTGTCAACTTCTGGAATGTCTAAAAACATAGTTGCAGGAATACTTTGAATTGCCCTAATTTTGTTATTTAGTTCAAATTATTTCCCTACTTGTTGAATCATCCTGAAATTTTGCTCATTTCCCTAAACTGGAATCACAAGCCTTCTGGGAACTGGAGTTCCGGTCGGGAAGCAAAGGGTTAAATTGTTCACATTGCCAAGAACATCAGAGGTATTTAGTCGATTTAAAGAAAAACGAATAACTATTTTCTCAAATTTGCTTCGTGTAGTTAACTAATGATCAGCTATGATTTTGTCTATAATAACAAAGTTGTTGAGAAGATATGTGATGCTTTTATCATCGCGGTAAGTTGTTTTCTCTTAAAAAATAAATCTTACTTCTCTGACCGAATTATTTTTTGTTTTATGGATTAGATTTTACCTTAGTTTGAGCTTCCCTAACCCGCACAAAGATGTTTCAAATAGAAGAAGGATGATAGCACTATTTAATGTGGAGGTAAGGGAAAGGGGAATCTCAGCAAAAGGTGTATTCCCGTACAAGATCCCCTGCGCATAAAAACAGCAAGTTAGGACGGAAGTTGATGAAACAGATACAACAATTGGAAAAGAGAGTAATAGGGGCTGAAAAACAGAACAGCAGTGAACCGCAAAAAGATGGACCAGAAGAAAACGAAACATCTATTCTATTTCAATAAAAGGAAGGGCTATCTAACTTTCAGATGAGGACCTCACATTTTCCTCACGGGTGTGTTAATTTCCACAAATACAATAGTTGTATTCCTCTGAAAGGCGTAGTTTTCAGCACCCTAATTTGATTTTTACAGCACAGCACGTGTAAGAAACTAAGTAACATTGAATGTTAAGTATTTTCCTTAATTTGGGAAGACATTTCAATTTCGAAAGTGGAACAGTAACTAATAACTTTTATAAATTTCCACAATTTTTACGAGACTTTTCGGATTAGGGAATGATTTCTGCAAGATGCATCCAAAATATTAGTATATTGGAGCTAAGCTTAGGCAGTTAGAGTAGAGTTCAAAATGATTGTGCGTTTAGGCTAGGCATTAACGCTGGTAAATTTGCCGTCAGAACATTTTGCAATAAGATTAGTGATTGAGCAGAAGAGAAAGAGAAGTGAAATATCACTGACGAGAAGAAGGAAGCCGTTCTGCGACCGACGGAGGCGTTTAATTGCTGAAGATGTGAGCTCGCTGAGGCTGGGCTGCCCCGCGTTGCTTCGGTCGCGATTCCGCTCGTACGGCAAGTGGCTCTCGGCAAACAGCCCTGTGAAAACCCTACGCTGGTAAGAGCAACATTTCATACAGATGCACCTCAACCAGATACAAAGATAGATAAATTAGTTCGAGCCTCCCTAACCACAACACAGTTGTTCTACAGAGAGGAAGAAGAAAGGCACCAATTAGTAAGAAGTTAAAGGAACGGGGAATCTATGGACAAGGTGTGTTCCCACAGAAGATCCTATGCGTATAGAATGAATAAGTTGGGAAAGAAGTTTATGAAGCAAAATAAAAGTTGAAGAAGAAAAGAGTAAGGACTGAAAACAGGACAGCAGTGAACTGAAAAAAGACGGTCCAAACGACACAAAACTAAATTTTAGTTCAACAAAAGAAAGGCATACCTAACCTTTAGCTCGGGGCTTCATATTACCCAGTACGCACTAATTTCTACCAATACAATAGTTGTCACTCCCTGAGGGGCTCGAACACAAAAACGAATAACCAAATCTTTAAGGTAATAAAGGGAAAAAATTAAATTTGGGACACCTTCGCGCTTTATGCGCCTCTCGTGATGGCTCTTCCTACAACTAAGTCGAGAGAAACGTAACAGAAACACACCACCGTTCCAATACACACAACAGTTGTATCAAATGCAGAGTGGGCTGGATTTCCGCACGTTCGTACGGGTAATCTCTCCCAAAAGCCTTATCTACAGGTTGTTTCTTCAGCTACTAGAATATTAAATTTCAAAAAATACGAGTCGTTTTAATTGCTACAGCCAATGCCAATATAACGAGAAAACGAGAACACTGAAATTTTTTTTAGGAATCTTGCCACATGAAAAATCCATATTGCATTAACAGTTTAAAGTAGATATACACTTTAATTACCTGCTCTATTTTGCAGAAGAGGTACGCTCGTCCCGGAGCATCCCCTTGTGTTCGCCTATTGAATTAGATGAGTCAATTCAAGCCTCCCTAACCAAAGGAGTTCATCAATGAGGTAGAAGGAATGCACCATTTAATACTAAGTTAAGAGAACAGAGCATCTATGCAAAACACGTGTCCCCACATCCTGCAAATAGAAATAGCTAGACTGAAAGAAGTTTATGGAACATAATAAAAGTTTCAGATGAGAGTAAAAAGTGATGGAAAAAGGATAACAGTGAACCGAAAGAAGATGGTCCGTAGCAAAAGCAAAATCCTAGTCCATTTCAGTTAAAATAAAGCCGTCCCAACCTTCAGGTCGAGATTTCATATAATCCCTCAGTCAACTTTTTTTAGCCCTACAATTATTTCATTACCTGTCCTCCCTTTACTTTTCACTTCATCAGATTTCTTAGTTTCCTGCACACGTTCTAAGTCAAGATAGGTCTTTCCATCACATTTAAACATTATTCCCGTACATCAGTCTATCTTTTTGCAACAAAAGATTTGTTTCTGGAATGTATAATTTCTCTGATTTCTCAATACCCTCCCTCTTTTCATCATATACTCTCTTTTCTCTCTGTTCCAAATGAAAAAACTCTCAAAGCTTGTCAATCTGGTATACTTACATTTCCCATGCATGTTTCACCGTTTCTCCATGCATTATTTTCATTTTTGTTATAACTCTTATATTTGATATTTTGACAGGGAGAACGCTACATTGGCGTTTCACCGAAGCATTTTCTCCATTCACATATTTAATTCTTCCTGGACCATTACCATCACCCGTTTCAACATTTACAGCGACAGCCAGACTGTATATCTAGAAAAATAAAACATCCATTAAATTTACCCAAGATGTACTCGGTGGTTTCCGTGTCGACCGCCCTGAGTTGGCTAGTGTCGGTAACGTAGGCGTACGAAGAGCCCAAGGCAAGCCTCATTTCTTGCCATTCCTCTACCAGGTTCCGGCCGTCAACGCGACTGCAGGCCGATGAGGTGGAGTCGGGTCGTTGGGCTCCCAAAGGCTGGCGCCCTCCACCAAAGATCACCTGCCACGCAATAGATGATCACTCCACATTCGAACAAGCCATTGGTCACCACGTCAGCAGGATGTCAACGGTACATCAGCAACCACAATGAGACCACTGAACAACACGGCGTGTGTCTGTGTGAATAGTATAACCTCTGGTAAATAAATAGTACAATCAGGTCAGAGGAGGTGAGAAATATGATCTCCCCTCTCTCCTCAGAAATTTTGAACTTGGTGGAAATGCTTGCACATAAGAATTAGAACCCATCATCAACGCTGCTGAATAATTCCCATCTGAACGTCTTCGACAAAAATAAACAGACTCCCTTATTCCATATCAAAACTCGTGTTGCTTTCAAACTATTAAAAATTAAATTGCTGTAAGCCTCAGAATGATCTTCAAACTAGTGCAAAAACATTGTCACTTGATGAACTACCACTGAGGGAATCACCCATGTGGGGGAATAGCAAACGAGACCAACTATGCTGGCAAATTTGCTGATGTAACATATTTACCTCGGTGAGATCCTCAAGTTTATTGACTGAAAATTCGTCATTTTTCCTAACATAACGTTCCTGTAATCTAACCCAGTGAAATCCTTCACAAGAGTAACAAAACAGAAGCCATTTTCTCACCATGGCAGTTTTTCATGCAGCAATTTTACTAACCAGGGCAGTTTTTTGGAGACAATTTTCATGCTTGATCAGTGCAGCCAGTGGCAGATTCCTACACATATGGCAAGATACTTCCTGAAATTTTGCTCCCTTTCAACTGACCAAACCAAAAGAATCACATCTGTGAACACCAGAATATAAGCAGCAAGAGCCATCTCCAGCATGCAGGGAGGCCTTTTTGGTAGAACTTCCTACTCAGCCTACCAGCGAGTCCCAGCCTCCTGCACCCTCCTACCTAGCCAATCAGAGAGCCTAGTCCTTCTGAAGGCGTGGCCCCATATATGTTAATTTTTTTTTTGTATTATCCAGCATGCATCAGTCTGAAACATTCTGATTGCTCCTGTCTTTTCCAGTGATTTCTAATGTTGAGTATGGAGATAAGAGATTGATTGTATTTTCAAGTGTTCATTGGTTGTTTTGTGTTCTTGATTTTGCTGCATTTTTGTGTTTGAATAGTTTCCTAATCCCCTGTCTTTCTTTTGCTTTCAGTCACTCAGATTTACAGTAAAACTGGTGTAATATTTCTTGGCAGAGCTATTCCTTCACCTTATACATCCAAGTGTTGATCTGGTGAGTGTTGCTTCATTGTACAGTTTGCTTGCTTGTATATTTTTTTGTTGCTCTTGGCTACGATTTACTTTATGTTGAGCTTGATATTTCTTCTGGCATATTGATTCTTTCATTCCCTTTTTGTTGAAAGATTAAGTTTTTCAGTTCTGCTAGATTTCAAGATGGTTTCTGTAATAATTTTTTCCTGAGTTACTCTTTTGAATTTGTTATTGAATGATTTTATTTGAGTTTAATTTCATCCATATCCGTTTCATGGTCCATTTTTTTCAGTTGCGTTGTTTCATTTTTTAGTCAGTGCATTTACTTAATTTAGCATGAATTCATTTTCACCATGGTTTATTTGTTCTGCTTCTTACTTCATTTCGAAGTTCAATTTTGAGGAATCTAAAGGACTGGTATGGTTTATTTTTTCTTTTTCTTGCATTTTTATTTTTGTTTTATCTCTGTTTTCAGGGATTTTTTTTATTTACTGGCTTCCGATTGGTCTTCACTGTTTCTGAGCCCTGTCACTTGTCATTGCATGTCCAATCACCTGTTCCACAAAAAAACATCATTTTTCAAAACCAGTTTCATTACTCCCTCACCATGTGGTTCACAAACAGCTACGTGTAACGATGGGTAAATGCTAGTACCCCGTCCTCTTACATTATTGGGGGCTTTTCCAGGAAATCCATCCATTTTCCTCGTTGGATTCCTATTTGCCACATAGTCGAGGATGCAAGATTGCACTTCACAAATACTTGTTATCCAACATCACAATATTCCAAGTGTCATTTTCCTACAATAACCAATACACAAGTGACTGTGGTGATGGATCAGGAGTTGATGTCAGAGGAGGAGAAGTGTTCAGCTGCATCTAACCCATTTGGTGTGCCTGGCCAATCCAAGACTGGTTCGGCTGCTATGGAGAAGTTATTGAATTATTATTTTTATGTAAGAAAGTTTTAGCCTCCCTTAACCACGACAAAGATGTTCTAAGAGAGGAAGGAGGAAGGCACCATTTAGTATGGATGGAGTTGAGGGAACGCGGAACCTATGCACAAGGTGCACAGAAACAGTAAGCAAAGAAAGAAGTTCATGAAACAAGAAAAAGTTGAAGAAGTAGTAAGAGCTGAAAAACAGGACAGCAGTGAACCGAAAAAAGATGGTCCGTAACAGAACAAAATCCTATTTTATTTCAAAAAAAAGGAAGCCTACCTAACCCTTAGCTTGGGCCCTCACATAGTCCCCCTGGGAGCGCTAATTCCCATAGACACACACAATAGTTGTATCCCCCTGAGGGGAGAAGTTATTGAAGTTCCAGTTGCTCCTTGTGCAGTTCATTCATCCGCAAGTCCGGTATGACTTCCTTTCTGGTGGATTCACTGGTCCTGCCTCAGAAGAGATTCTTGTTGCCATAGATGCTGTGAGGCTCATCATCCCCCCTTGGCGAGGTTCATCAGTCGTGGGGATGCAGCTTTCAATTGAGCAGACCATGAGGCACATCAGTGCCCTTTTCTCTCTCTCTGATAAGCAGCTGGAAATAAACTCATCTGTTGTCTGGACCTACCATGGCTGGTATGATTTTCTCAGTTCTATTACTGAGGATCCTTACTGGCTCAGGGTCAGACAGTCTGCAATCTGCGTGGACAAATTAACCGTGCCTCCAAAGAAGGAGCCAAGCCCAGATCAACAGGAAATCTATTTTGCCAAGATAGAAAATTCCAAAACTCAGCTGATGTCCAACATGCCGTCCTCTTCCCCTTTGGGTGCTGCCAGACCTGGTTTTAAAAGTCCATCAGCAACTAAGTCAGCACATGGGCGTGCACGAATCATTGAAGAAATTTGTTTGTCGGATACCACTGATTCTGAAGAGACTCAATCAGAATCAGGCGATTCTTTGTTTAATTACAAGAGAACAAATAAAGGACGTCGTCATCATTACCAAAGAGAGGTGGTTCAACCAGCAATATTCCAGCTTAATGGATGGGAATCATTGCAAAGCTTCTTTTCTTCTTACGAGTGCTACTTCCACAAGAAATTCGAAGGTGGCTCACGTGACTGCACCCAAGAGCTTGGCAATTTCCTCCCTCCGGAAATGAAGGCCTATTATGATGCTCTAGGAGGTCATCGCCTTAAGTCTAGTACAATGAAAAAAGAGCTGTCCTCGTGGTACAAGTCTCATAAGAGTAAGGGGGCTAAATATTAGCATGAACAGCAAAGCAGTGCTCACTTGCAGCCTGGGGAGGCTCTGAAGCTGTATGCCATGCGTCTGCAAGAGATTGAGCAAAAGGCCTTCCCCCATGCTGATCGGGAGTGTGCTCGGGAAATCAGATACCAGTTCCTGCACACTGTTCCCCGAGAATTTGTAGATTACTTGGAGAGTAGTGAAGAATTCTTTGGAACCATTGCCTCCTCTAGAAAGCTCACTTGGGCTGAGATCAAGAGACTGGCTGAGAGAGAGGATGACCGAAGCAGGAAAACAGCTCAACAGGAAACTTTGTTGAACCAGAGTTGTCAACTTTGCTGCACCATCTCAAGCTTGTTTCAATGAGCCTACTGAGCAGGAACCTCCTGTGTCACATTATGCACCATGAACATTTCAGTCGTCCATGCATCCTGCCATGGGCGGGCCTTCAAGTTGCAGGTTTGCTTCTGCCCTGCGGGATCAAAGACCCGATTATTTAGCTGAGCCCACTCAACGTGAAGCTCTTAGTACCAAGAAAAAGTGGCAACCTAAATATTCATCTTCACCAAATGCTGAGATGAAGCAAAATCACCATTACAAAAATAAGAGCATATGATCATGGTGTGGTAAGACAGGGCACAATGTTGAAAACTGCTGGACCAAGAAAGGAGCTCGTATCCTGTGTGGATCAATGGACCATTCTCGTGAAAAGTGTTCACGTTACATTCCAGATTTTGCCCCAAGCTCTGAACTGGTTTGTCCTATCTGCTTTCATCCACATCTGTTTAACTGATAAGCTCTGCAGAACGAGGCATTATAGTGGAGCTACCAGTGCAGAATGACTCACTAATAGTATGTGAGAGGGAGTCTCTTGAGTGTGTTACCCAGTCACACTACCAACGCTGTCCTTTGCAAAGAGCAGGAGTCTAGTGGGGAAGTGAGTGCACCCAGTGAGGTGCAGGAGGCTCAACTGGATCCAACTAGTGAAGAACCAATTTTGAATTCATGTCTGCATCCTGTCGTAGTGGAGCAACATCCGACTGGTCACCAAGATGAGGAGGACCCCTCCGTGAGCCTTGACATCATAGAAGATCCAGAGATCGCAGAGCCTGCTTGCTCAGAAAGCAGTCTTCTGGCGGAGCTGGATGGGGCTACCTCAGTTGAGGGTCAGAGTCATGATGTATGGCTGCGAGTTTCTCATTCAGTGCACCTAGCAACTGTGTCACCTGTACCACTCTTGAGGGCCGAGATACAGATAGGCGAGTCAGTACACGGCTCTGGTAGACACGGGTGCCAGCCGTAGTATCATTGATGTTGACCTCTTGAGGTTAGCCAACATACCTGTGGATGGCACTAAGCGGTTTCATATTCATGGCATAACTCAGTCTGATGGTGTTTCAGCTGTTGGTGTTGCCCTGGTTTTTGTGAAATTAGGTAACATTGTGATGGAACCCATCAAATTTGTGGTTCTCCCTGGAGACCGAATTTCAGCTTGTATTCTGCTCGGGGTAGATTTCTTAGAAGCAAATAATTTTCGAGTAAGTGTGAATGAGAGGTGCCCTACGTGGAAGGACAACAAGACTGAAATTGACCTTTATCTGGACTGTGCAGGGAAAATTCTTCATCGGGTTGTTAGAAAGGAGCCTTGCTATGCTCAGAAGTTTATTACTATCAGAGTATGTCAGACAGCTGAGTTACTTGCTCGCTGGTCTTCTGATGTTCCTGTAGATGAGGGTAGTGAACCATTACTGTATGAGGGAGCATTTACCAGATCGCTGGGCAAAAGCTTGACTGGCCACCTGGTCTTATTGATGGTGCCTGTTCTTCTGCCTCCATATTAGTTGCTAATGACACTGATCGTGCAATTTCGGTACCCAAGGGTGCATTTGTGGGAATTTTGAGGTCTACTGTAGCAGTGTCAGAGACTTCAGATGAGCTGTCTGAGTGGAATGAAGGTAAGATTCAGTCACAAATTGATCTTTCCCCTCTGACAGATGTTTCAAAGCAGTTAGTATATGACATGGTGTTCCAAAATAGGCAGGTTCTGAGCTGTGGTGATTCTGATATTGGCCGGATAGATATGCAACCATACATGATTGAGCTTTTTTATAGCACCCCATTTATCAGCGACCTAGACGTTTTCCAGCTTCTGTTGCTGAGGAAATAGAGCAGCAGTGTAAAGGGTTGCAGGAGCTTGGAGTTATTGAGGAAAGTGCTTCACCCTGGTCCTCACCAGTGGTCCCCATTCGCAAGAAAAACGGGTCAATTAGACTCTGTGTTGATTATCGGGCCCTTAACAGAGTGACCAAGCCAGATAAATTTCCTATTCCTAATCTGTTAGATTCAATTTTTAGCCTTCATGGTGTTAACTATTTTACCAGGTTTGACTTAGTGAGAGGATTTTATTTCTCTGTATGAGCTGAGTAAAGAATTGACTGCTTTCTCAACACCGCAAGGGCATTGGCATTTCAATGTTTTGAGTTTTGGCCCTAAAAATGCACCATCTGCTTTCCAACGGGGAATGCAGGGTGTACTCAGAAAGTTTCCGTGGAAAAAAGTCATAGTCTATTTAGATGATATCCTGATCATGGAAAGTACTAGTGAGAAGCATATATCTCTTGTTAGAGAAGTGCTGCAGACCTTGACTGAACATGGCATAAAGATTAACCTTTAAAAGTGTGAGTGGTTTCAGTCGAAAGTTGAGTTCTTGGGCCATGTTTTTAGCTCTAATGGTCTTGCTAAAACTCAGAGCTACATTGATAAAGCTGTGAACTTCCCTCAGCCCCAGAATGTTAGATAACTCGGGGAGTTTTTGGGCCAGGTAAACTTTTAGCGGAAGTTCATACCTAATTGCTCTGAAATACAAAAATCTTTGTCTTCTTTGGTTGGATGTCCCTCTCACCAGAAGTTGGTGTGGCTGCCAGAAATGCTTGAGGCTTTCAAACGGTTAAAAACTTAGAAGAAAGAGGAGATTGAACTGGCTTTTCCTGATTGTAATCCTTGTTCAGAGCCACTTGAGCTCTGAGTGGATGCATCTCAAAGTGGAGCTGGTGCATGTCTTACTCAGGTTCAAGGAGGTGAGCTTTGGATAATTGCCTTCTCCTTAATGACGTTTGGGCCTGTCCAACAAAATTTCTCGGTATTGGAAAGAGACCTGGCAGCGTTGAGATGGGGAATAAAATCCTTCAGACCATTTCTGTGTGGCATTGAGTTTGTGGTGCGTACAGATCACCAGCCCTTAGTCTATCTCCATAATATGAGACTGGTTGACAGTAGACTAGCCCAAACGCTAGAAGACTTGGCAGACTTTAATTTTGTAATTAAATGTATGCCTGGTCACATGAACTTTGCTGCAGATACATTGTTTCATCTCAAACCTGTGTTGTAGACGCCGGAAACTGACCAGTCCTCCACGGTCTCTGGATTGCCTCCAGGGTTGATGTTGGATGGCTCTCCTTTGCCTGGTGGAGGAAATTCACTTTTTGAAGCTCTCCTGTTGGTATTGCGCAGGGCTGGTTGTAATCAGAAATCCTTGCCAGACGGCCACTTCAAGCTGCACCAACTCTTGGTTGATGAGCTGTTAACTCATCCAAATAAGTACCACATTAAGCTGAACAATGAGTCAAAGAGGCACTTGTGTCTGATGCGTTGCTATGATCATTTACCCTCATTGGAGGTTTTGGTTGTAGTAAGTGCAGTATTCAATGTATCTATTCATGTGTACTTCTGGTCAGTTGACCCAATTGTCTTCCAGGCACCTAACTTGGACCCTTCTGTTCTTCTCCAGGTTGTTCACCTGCAGTGCTAAGGTGGTGTTCATTTTAACCTCTTGATAGAAGTCCGAAGTTACCAGCAATGTACAGTTAGCCTTTCTCAGACCCTTCCTGCTTGTGTAATACCATGTGTACCTTTGGAAGTTTCTGTTGCTGCACAGACGGTGGATGTGGAAAATGTTGCTCTGGAAGATGTTTCACTTACGTGTGACCATGTTTCTCTTCTTTAACCTCGAATAGTGGTAACTGTGAGGAAAACGAAATTTTGTGCCTTGTTGGACACTGGAGCTGAGGTAAGCCTTGTCAGTGGTGGTGCTTTAGATAAGTTGTTGAGAGAATGTAGTCTGGAAAGTGCAAGTTGACAATTACAGGAGCCACAGGCAGGACTAGTACTGTTCACTCCATTGTTACTCTGGAAGTGTCACCTGATGGATCTCCTTTAGCACCATTTCAGTTTGCTGTAGTAAGCAACAATTCTTTACCAAGCTGCTTTTTGCTTGGGCTTGATTACTTGGCAAGATTTTGTGCTCAGTTGGATTTGAGTATGGGCATTTGTTCTCTGATTTGTGACTCTGGTACTGTTATCAGCAGTTTCATTCCCTCAGTAGAGCAGGACCCTGTGCTCCTTGCCTACATTGCTTGTGATCCTGAGGTTTCTACTTTAAATTTTGGATCTCCCTCTGCAACTGTGAAGTTCAGTTTGACTTGGAATGATGGTCTGGTGTCTTCTATGTCAACTTGATTTGAGCACTCATATTTGTTACAGTTACAGTGCCGAAATAAACAATTGAAATCGTTAGCTAAAATTATAAAGAAAAACATTCTTTCTAAAAGATGTATTAAGAGTTTGTCAAAATTTAAATCAAAAGCATCTAGTCTTTTCCTGGATAATGAATTAATACATTTGCAGAGGGAATCATCTAGACCTGTTGTAATTCCATTTTCACTTATGGTTGAGGTCTGTTTGGTATTCCATCACAAACTAGCTCACATAGGAAGAGATAAAATTTTTTTTCTATTGTCTAACCATGTCTGGCATCCTAGCATCAATCAAATTGTTAGTGATGTTTGCAACTCATGTCAACAGTGTCAGTTGTTGAAAGTCCACCCTCTGTGTGTTTTTCCACCGACTATTCGCATCCAAACGGAATGCCCTTTCGAGTTGGTAGCGATGGATCTTATCGACTTTGGCCTGTCTACTTCTGGAAATATAGGGTTTCTTGCGAGTGTAGATCCGCAATTGAAAATGGGTTTCAGCTGTGGCTACCAAAAACAAAACATCTATGTCAGTCATCAATGCATTAGCTACAGGTGTATTTCCTAATTTGCCTTGCATTCCTGAACGGGTTCTGACAGATAATGGTCCCGAGTTTACTTCAGCAGCTTTCAACTTATTTTTAGAGTTACAGAATTAGGCACGTTTTCACAACTCCTTATAAACCGTCCAGTAATGGCGCTGTTGAGAGAGTAAATAGACCTGTTAAGTCTCTTAGCTAGTCTGATTGAGGAAGGAGCTCTGTGGGACAAGTCTCTTGGAAGAGCGGTGGTTACCTACAATCAGACTCTCCACAAAGAAATCGGCATGTCCCCTGCTCAATTTTTGATTTCAAAGCCTCACAATGTTTCAGCCCTTCCTCCAATTCTAGATTCAATAGAGCAGTGCTGAAAAGCTGGTCATCCTAAATTCATGCCTTTCAATGTAGGAGACAAGGTAGTGAAAGCAGTTCCTGCCAAAAGCAATACAAATGCTCGAAAGTTTGCGCCAAGATTTGAGGGCCCATTTACAGTTATTTCTGCTACATCTAACAAAGTGACTTTCTCATTACAGCTTGATTCTGACTCTTCTGCGTTGGTGCGTGCTCATTACAGTCAGATAAGACCTTGGGTTATCCCGCCTAGATACCTGGAGCACCATCCGTACCACCAGACTCTCTTTCCTACTCGGGAATTGCTAGATAAAATGAAGCAAATGATCCTGATGTAGAGGAGAGAGATGCACCTAACATTCCAGTTGAGTTGGCAGTTGATGCTCAGAGAATGTGCTGCTTTAGTTGTTCAAGTGATGCATCTAGTTTTGAAGGTTTTGAAGTTTATGATGACCTAGAGAATGTTCCTCAGTTTCCTTTGAGGTATGCAAGTAATAATGACCCTGTTCAAGTACAAGAAGTTCCTTGTCTTTCTGAGCCTGAGGTAACAACCCAAAGTGGAGTTGTCTTGAATCCCCATGATGAAACTTGGGATTTGTCTAGCATTGCTGCGTATGACCCTTGTAATGTTTCTATTGTGTCTCTTTTTGTAGAAGAAAATGCTAAGATAATGGAAGAAGTTGTGGGACAAGTGGTTAGTGCTGCAAGCGTGGCATTTTGAGAGATCGAGATATTAACTGATCAATGTTTTGAATCAATTTCCCATTCTTTTGTTGGATTTGATGAAAGATTTGAGGAGTTAAAGAACAAATCGTTAAGCCCATTTAAGAATAAGTTGAGTACGCTCAAAGAAATACTTCAGAGGAGTGATTTGGAAGATGAGGAGGTATTTTCTCTGTACCCATTGGTAGTATCATCACCAGAACCACCAGCTCGTTGTACTCGCTCTCTACGTCCAGCTCCTGATGCTGCTAATGTTCAACCTAGCGTGTTAGAGTATAAAGAAAATGAGATAAGTGTTATTTTAGTTTGAATTGCGAGTATTGTTCAGATGCAATCTTATATGGAACAAGTCCTGGCTATGTTCACTTTTTGTTGTTGTGGATTGTATTGTTCCTTGCTGGACTGTTGAATTGTTTTGCATTGACTTCAGACTATTGCAAGCTGAGTGGGGAAGAATGTAGGCGTTACCCCAAATGTTTATTTTGTTATTTTTTTTTGTAATATCCAGCATGAATCAGTCGGAAACATTCTGTTTGCTCCTGTCTTTTCCAATGATTTTTAATGTTGCGTTTAGAGATTTGAGATTAATTGTATTTTTAAGTGTTCATTGGTTGTTTTGTGTTCTTGATTTTGCTGTGTTTTTGTGTTTGAATAGTTTCCTAATCCACTGTCTTTCTTTTGCTTTCAGTCACTCAGATTTACAGTAAAACTGGTGTAATATTTCTTGGCAGAGCTATTCCTTCACATTATAAAACCAAGTGTTGATCTGGTAAGTGTTGCTTCATTGTACAGTTTGCTTGTTTGCATATTTTTTTGTTGCTCAAGGCTAAGATTTACTTTTTGTTAAGCATGATGTTTTCTTCTGGCATATTGGTTCTTTCATTTCTTTTTTGTTGAAAGATTAAGTTTTTCAGTTCTGCTGGATTTCAAGACGATTTCTGTAATAGTATTTTTCCTGAGTTACTCTTTTGAATTTGTCATGGAATGATTTTTGTGAGTATAATTTCATTCAAATCCATTTCATAGTCCATTTTTTCAGTTGCTTTGCTTCATTTTTTAGTCAGTGCATTTACTTTATTTAGCATGAATTCATTTTCAGCATGGTTTATTTGTTCTGCTTCTTACTTTATTTTGAAGTTTAATTTTGAGGAATCCAAAAGGACTGGTATGGTTTATGTTCTTTTTCTTGCATTTTTATATTTGTTTTATCTCTGTTTTCAAGGCTTTTTTTATTTACTGGCTTCTGATTTGTCTTCACTGTTTCTGAGCCCTGTCACTTGTCATTGCATGTCCTATCACCTGTTCCACAATAAATCATCATTTTTCAAAACCAGTTTCATTTCTCCCTCACTATGTGGTTCACAAACAGCTACATGTAACGATGGGTAGATGCTAGTACCCCGTCCTCTTACACTATTCCACCTTCCTACCCAACTAACTAGCAAGCCCAGCTCCACTGCACCTCTTCAGTAAACCAGCAAGCCTAGTCCTGCTGCAGCCTCCTACCCAGCCCAGTCTTACCTGCTCCCCCCTTCCACGATCATCATAGACCATAGTCTTGACTACACACGCAGCCATACCTTCAAGCCTTGCCCCGGCAGCTCCTCAACGAGCTGGAGCGCAATATCCTTGCAGTGAAGCACGGCGGGATCATCTTCCTTTATCATCTTGGCGTCGCACTCCCACTCGCGATTGGCGCAGGCAGCGTATGAGGCACCGGGCGTCGCGTGCGTGATGCGAGTGGTTGTCACCAAGCCTGCTCAAGTGCTACATTTCATTGCCTGTTCCCACTAGAGCAGCATGCACAGCGAACATATGACAACACTTGAACGGCAACTATTATATTGTTACTATAATAATTAAAATTAAAATCCATAGCATTGAATAAGTGTTTGGAAAATCTCCGTAATTTTAGGATGGTCTGAATGTCAATTTTCTTGGATTTTGATACTTACAATTTTCATTGCTAAAAAAAAAAACGAATGCAATGCTTAGGGGAACAGGATTTCATTAAAAATAATATTAAGATCTATAAAACGCATTCGATTCCCTATGAGATAAACCAGAATTATCCTTTAATGTCGAGTGAAATGAACATTCTCCACTGCAGTTACTCAAATTTGGATGAAGCTAAACATCTAATGCAAATACGATTGAAAGTTTAATGGAAATTCATTTTACTATCAGAAGTAACGTTAAGATGCTAGTACTAGCCAGCATTGAAGGAAAACATTTTTATCGATTTTCTGATGCATAAAAAACTTTCAGCTGTGAAGATGTAAGACACACAGAACACAATGCTCAAAAATTCGGTTTGCAGCCGTCATAGATCCAACGTTGACAAACAGCCCCAGTCCTCAATATACAACTCCAGCAAGATCCGAAATCCTACTACTCTCGGCCAAGATATAACACGTGATTCTCTCACATGTTCATGCTATGCATCCTCCTATATTTCACAAAGAACGCAGGTTACTCTCTGAAGATTAAGTCAAACCCCTTTGCGAGAAAGATGTCACAGCTTTTCATTCTTGCTATGGCGGCTGGCCAGCTCTGACAGCCAAACAAAAGTATTGTCCAGATAATTCTTCACCTCTCTACCTCTGTCAAATACGTTTGTTGTTATTATATTGAACATCAGATTTGATCAGATAAGTTGGTTTGAGCCTCCCTAATTACAACAAAGCTGTTTTCAAGGAAAGGAACAAGAAAGGCATCGTTCAGCATTGAGTGTGGGGGACGAAGAATCTACGCACAAGATATGTTCCAACATAAGACACCCTACACACAAAAACAGCAAGTTAGGAAATAAATTTATGAAGAAAGATAAACAGGAAACAGAAAAACAGAACATCAGTAAACCAAAAAATGGTCCATAAGAAAATAAAAAATCCCTTATCTTTCCACAAAAGAAAGGCCTACTTAACCTTCAGCTTGGTACCTCACATTCTCACCAGGGAGTGCTAATTCCCATAAATACAATAGTTGTATCCACCGATGGGATACATGCACATTAAAGACACCCTTCGAGACTTTACATCCCTGAATAGCAACTAAACTCTCAAGTTCCACAACTTTCTCGTAGAATAACTGCTCAGAACTCTGAACTTCAAAGAAATTGAGTTTTTAACAAACAAATCAATCGTCACACAATAAAAAAGAATGGCATGCTATGACTGGCGACATTGTTAACCTGAGCTCTGATTTATTAATGTTCTAATGCTCTGACTATACACAAAACTTGCACAAGGGCAAACCATAAATCAAAAAATCTATGTTCCCAGGGATACTTAAATGTAGAAATCATACCTGAGAAAAAATGGTTATAATTGAAGGTTTTTAACCCCAATCAGCACCGTCTAGCGCTGTCAAGCTCTGCACAAAATTCTTCAAGCAAAGTTAGCACCGCTGAGTTTTCAAAGCTGGAAAGGCCACACTATGGGAATCAAGACATGCTGTACTCTCCAAGCAATGCCAATTGGAGGGCAAATATGCAGAGTGGCCTAACCCACAAAACACAAAATTTCAAGACACTCAAGTTAGAGGCTTGGTGTTCATTGCAGGGTTGCCAAACTGGCTTTTCCTTGCCAAGTAACTAACTCAGAACCAATTAGAAACTAGGCCACTCTGCCTGAAAAACATCCACGCCGCTATTAGGTAAAATTATCACTTAATCTGCTCTGCTAGTTTTGATTTCTGATTTGTGGGTTAGGCCACTCTGCATATTTGCCCTTCAATTGCAGTTTTGCAGGTTCAATTGACCATAGCAAATAACATTCAGAGGATAGGCTGAGAATTTTTTCCCGTGGTCTTTTGCAAATCTCTGATGAGTTCTTGTAATTACAGCTTAAATAAATGAAAAAATTGACCTATATATTAAAAAAAATTAAATTGAAAAAACGATGCTCAACCATGACATGATATCACACCAAAACGCAATTAAGCTAGAGAAAATGAATGAAACGTGACCCAACCATAATATCAAAGCAAAATGCCCCTCAGCCACAATGAAAGAGCAAAATAACACTCAGTCATGTGCATAAGAGAGAAAAGCCACTTATCCATGACACAAGAGCCAAACACTTCTCAGCCACACGCACAAGGGAAAAACGCTACACAGCTATAACCTAAGAGCAAAAAGTCACTCAGCTACAACCTAAAAGCAAAAAAGTCACTCCTCTTCAACCTAAGAGCAAAAAAGTCACTCAGCTAGTGATGTACCGATGTATCGGTATCGGCAAAATTTGGCCGATACATTACCGATACTTTCCAATAATACATATTTATCATGAAAATGAAAGTCATAAATCGTTAAAGTAAAAGTATCTAACCCAACAATACCCGTTGTGTGTTTATTTATATATTTATTTGTTTTTGTTGGGTGTCTGCTTCTTAAGAAACATAGGGTGTCTGGGTGAGCGGTATCATGGATACCGAATATATCAGTGTAACATTGAAAGATGGCTCTTACATGCATTGATATGTTTGATGTTTTATCAGAATAGCTTTGGTTAGGATAGGTTAGGACGGGACAGGAAAGGTTGAGTAATGTTGACGGAATATTTTCATGGGTTTAGCTAGCTTAACAATGACATTGTCCATAGAATTTCCGCGGGTCTTGCTACTCCCTAAAAATACCCTTGGTTATTTGTTTTGAGTCCACTTCTTCCATTTCGCTGTCACGCTCAGAAATGTAGCCATAATGACCGTATCTGTGATATGAGTTTCACCAGTGCGGAAGTACAATAATATTTTTTATCACGAGTACTGTTATGATGCATATATTTGTTAGTCATCCATGTCTGGAAAATTTGTTCATGAAAGGTATTGAATCCCGTCCTTTTTGGCGCGTCGTGCACTCTAGTATTTAAATAAAGAGCCTATTCATACCTAGTAAATTTGTTAGCTAACTGTTGAATTACAGCGTTTAATCTGGCCCGCTAACTGAATTTACTACTTTTAACTCCCCATGAATCACGTACGGTCAGTGAGTGAAAGCTATGTAGCATGAATAGTTAAACACAGTAAAAACACAGTAGCGACATAAAATTATTATACCTTTACAACTAAAATCTATAAAGTTTGACACAATTTTCATTTCTTAACGTATGTGACAAGCTAACAAAAATCAAACTAAATAAATAAAGTTGAAGGTGTATTTTAAAGTTTTTGTAAATTTAATATAGAAGTTGCTGAAAATTCTATTTCA
This sequence comes from Platorchestia sp. MABIK, assembly GCA_014220935.1. NCBI lineage: Eukaryota > Metazoa > Arthropoda > Malacostraca > Amphipoda > Talitridae > Platorchestia > Platorchestia sp. MABIK. Next base: position 65,606 of record JACJUY010002062.1, read on the forward strand.
ATTCAGCATGTAAATCGCCGTACATTACGAATCTTGCATTTTTATTCTATTTTAAGATGTTTGAAAAATTCACGAACAATCTTATAGTTGGTAGCGTATTTGCAGACCTTTTTGGTTTTGGGGCCTATCGAATTTTAAAGTTTCCTTTTCGCCAAATTATGTATTTTGGTGTGAAAAACAAAAATGATGAGCATTTTCAAGAAACCGTAGTATTTTCATAAAATGTTAATGGATATAAGCTAATTTGAGGCTTAATTATTAATTTTTCCACAAAATGGTTATCATTTTTGTGTTTTTCACACCAAAATAAGTACTTTGGCAAAAAGAAAATATTAAAATTCGATAGGCCCCCAAACCGAAAACAGCAGTGTTTGCATCTGCACACTTTGTGTGTTAGTACATACGTATACTACTTGCGTTCACGCTGCTATTTCTGAGACTAAATGCTACATTATATTACTAGTTTACACCTGTAAATGAAGAAAAATATTTTTAATTAATTTAGTCGGATAATAACCTCAGTTGGCAAATAAAGATTGCTAAACAGTGAATACTTTTTGTTCATACATGCTGATAACGGTATCATTGTTATTGTTATATTATTAGATATATTAGTAAATAATTTTATTATAACACCCATGTAGGGCTTACAATGATTTTATTTTATAATAATTGTTAAAGTATTGGTATCAGTATCGGTCAAAGTATCGGTATTTCCAAGTATCGGAGTATCAGTATCGGCCAAAAAATGGGTATCGGTATCTGCCAAAAATAGTATCGGTACATCACTACACTCAGCTACAACCTAAGATAATAAAGTTGCTCAGCCAAAACCTACGAGCAAAATGCTATTCATTAATAGTAAATTGAATTGAACACCAATAAGAAATGTTATGCCACTAAAGAGCCACTTAGCTCACAATTACATCAGGATCCATTCACAATAAAAAAGTACTACAAAATTGCAAAATCACCCAGCAAACATACTTGATTTCAGCATAAATCAAGAAAGCAGATTGCGAGCGGAAATAGAGCTGAAAAATTATTATGAAGACTAACAACTGCGAAAGGATTGGCAGTTTAACAATAAGCAAAAAACAAAGACTAGGTAAGAGAGTACTTGAAATTTTGAAGCGGAAATCATGTTAATAGTTGTTGATCAAATGACAAAGTTTAACACAACTTAGCTGAAGACATCACTTGTACTTGGTAAAACTGTTTTTGCTCGTGTATCCATTTTCAATAAAGCACAAGGAAAATAAAATTCCACCACGCACTGTAGTTAGCAAATGACGGACCATCCACAGCTAAAGAGAAAGTTTGGTCGTATTAAAGAAATAGAAAGATGACAGAACCATACTAAAGGAGAGCTCCCCAAAATGAAAGTCACTCCATCGAACCATGTAACAAACAGTGTAAAGAAAATCTAACAAGTTCAAGGTGAAAATTAGATTATTAGTTAGTTTAAGCCTCCCTACCCTCAACAAATAATATCCAAAGAGAGGAAGGAAGAAAACACCATTTAGTATGGAGTTTAGGGAACGTGGAATCTATGCAGCAAGGGCATAGAAACAGTAAGATGAGAAAGAAGTTCTTGAAACAAGAAAAATTTGAAGAAATTAGTAGGTGTTGAAAAAACAGGACAGCAGTGAAACGAAAAAAAGTTGGTCCGTAACAAAATAAAAACCTATGTTATTTTAACCAAAAAAAGCCTACCTAACCTTTAGCTCGGGCCCTCACATAGTCTCCCTGGGAGTGCTAATTCCCATAGATACAACAGTTGTATCCCCCTGAGGGGCTTCAAAGCTGAAAATTCAGCAGTAGGCTCAGTTGATTTTGTTGAAGTAGCAGGTGATGTATAATAGCTCTCATGGCTTGCTCTAAGATATGCAGTGCAGCTCACACCCCAGCCTCACTTGATAGGAGCACAGAACCCGGCACACATCCCCAACAGTGCCAGGTCCAAACGGTCCATTGCAAAACTTTCTTCCTCATCACAATATCATGAAGAATGGACGGTGAATAAACAAAGAAATAGATGAACATAAAAAAATAAGGTGCTGATCAGCATTAGAAAACTTGAATAGGAACATAGAAAATAGAACCACAGATGAATTATCCCAGAATCTATACTTTTGGCAAGGAAAGAATTGTTTTCTGGTAATGAAATTTCAATCAGTACAAACGCCTTAATGTACAGCATGATATTTGAAAAGGTAATGAATATTTGAGGATAGATTCCTTCTGATTAGAGGCCACAACATATAGTAGCAGCCATAATGGTTCGGACAACTAACAACTCGACAAACTATCATCAATAACTTCAAGACTAGAAGCTGAATTGAGCTCAATTTTTACATTTGAAGCCACATGTTTTACCTAACAGGTGTTAAAATCTTACATCATTTGGGTGAGCAAAACAGAAGTTGTAAACAAATACATTAGAATTGCAAAAATTTCATACGGTCAAAAAGTTCAGACAAACATAATAAAAACTGAATAAATATTTGAAATGTGCTAACAAAATGAAATAAACATCGTAAAAAAGTAATTCACAATTTAATATTTGGGATAGCACCCTTCATTGTCAATAACAGCTTGATATCTTCTGCTACAAGACTTCAGCAAGTCGCTGCATTCTTCTTGTGTTATTTTTACCCATTCATCTTGCAAAGCAGTCCACAAATCTTGCAAATTTCCAGAAGTCCTTGCCTTTTTCCTATAAGTTTCCAAACATTCTCAATGGGATTCAAATCTGGGCTTCGTGCTGGCTAGTCCATAACAGTGAGTTCTTCTTGATCCAGGAATGACTTCACCAATTTTGCAGTGTGACACAGAGCATTATCTTGCATAAAAATGAGGTCTTCGGCTAGAGAGTTTTTGATAACTGGTACCGCACGTCTCTGCTGGAGATCCTTGTAAACTTGCGCGTTTACTCTTCCTTCCAGTCAAACTCGGAGATTGGTATTGTTTGCTGAAACCATGCCAAAGACCATAAAGCTACCTCCACCAAATTTGACAGTTTATTTGACGCACTGTTTAAACAATCATTTGCCATTTGATCGACGAACAAATCTTTTTCCATCTGATCCAAACAAATTGAACTTCGATTTGTCACTGAAATACACTTTTGCCCAGTCATCATCAGTCCAGAGAACATGCTGTGTAGCAAAGGCCAACCTAACATTTCTGTTCTTCTTGCTGACCAAGGGTTTAACATCTGGAGTCCTAGCATGCAGGTTTGCTTCTTCAAGGCGTCGTCATACAGTCTTCCTGGATACTCTGATTTCAAGGGACTTGCTTGCTTCACAAGAAATTTCTGCTGCAGTTCTGAAACAGTCCTTCTTAGCTAGTCAAACGAATGCAGTATCGTCTCTTGCTGAAGTTTTGCAAGGTCTGCCACTTGACACATCAGCAGTGCTTGAGCCATCCTTCTCATATTAAGCCAAAAAATCACCAACAAAACATTTAGGTTGCTTTGACTGCGTTGGCTATTGCCCTTATTGACAGCTTCTCTTCAAAGTGCAATTTCACAATCAACTCACGAACAGAATTGTGTAGGCACTCACGCATCAACATGCCTAAGCATGATACGTCGGCTGCTGCGCAGATGACACTAGTCGTCTGGATCAATCTACCTAACTTCTCTCTCTGGCAAAATTTATTTACTCAAAGATAAATGTGGAAAAGAATAGATGTCCAAACTTTTTTACCACATGATATTTTTACTATTCTAATTTATTTGTTTACAACTTGTGTTTTGTTCACCCAAATGATTCAGGATTTTAACACCTGCTAGGTAAAGCATGCGGCTTCACATGTGTGTATAAATTGAGCTCATTGCAGCTTATAGTATTGAAGTTATTGATGATAGTTTGTCGAGTCGTTAGTTGTCCGAACCATTATGGCCGCAACTGTGTGTCACGGTAATTATTGTGCTACGTGGACGTAATACATAACCATATACATTGATCACTTTGGATTGTTTGAGACATAGCAATGCCAACCTGTCTCCTTGCCGCCTTCTTGCGCCCACGTGAAGATGGACTTGGGCCGGTTTTCCGGCAGTAGCGAGGCAGGGCAGTCCCCATGCTTGACGGCCGCCGTCACGCCCATGGTGTAGTAGTTACCCTTCACGCCGGACAGGAACGCTGTGCCCGACGCCGAGCTGTCCGGTACTTGCTTATCTACGTTATACGTCTAGCAGGGAATAAATAACATTTTCATTTTTTCATAATAAAAAATATAAAATTGGCAAGAAAATTTTGAAAAATACAAAATTTCTTTGAACAAATTGAAAAATAGATTATATTCAAACTTAGCACTTCAGTTTGAGGATTTAAAAAAAACACTACTGCAATTAATCTTCTCACTTAACTACAGCGACTAATATGTTCACATAGTACTCAAATACAGTGACCCTAAACTGGCCAAATACTATTACCAAATTCAAAGTTTTAAATGCCATCACTACTGAGCAAATTCTCAATGCAGGCAATATTCAGGCATGTAAATCAGCAGCCCAAACACATCATGACAGTCTTCCAGTGAGTGATAGCCAATAATAGTCATTTGAGAATCAATCTGAATAGAGTGCCAAGAAGGGCTGATAAAAAAATCCATCAAGTATAGCCCCCTCCTAAAACCCAATGGAACCAAACAGACTGGAGTGCTTATTAAAGATATTTATATTTAAATGTATTTTACATTTCCTTTTACATGGAATTACACTTTCAAGTTAATCAAGAAATGAAAGCAAATTTTTCTTCCATACACTTATTTGACAAATTTCTCTCGAAATTGAGTTTCAAATTTGTAACTTAACCTATTACTACTCAACACGTCAAGCTAACTTACTTTGATGCATGTAGTACTACAGGAAATTAAGAGACATTCACTCACCCCAAAGGTCTATGAATTTTTACTAGCCTATGTGCACCATCAGCATTTAGTATGTTTTGCAAGCTACCTCCACAAAACCACATGTTGAAAATTTCAATTCGATTGAGCTGGTACTTGCTGGACACACGTGATGCTGGGCCGTGAATAAGCAGGGCAACTGTTTCAGTGATGATTCCCTCGTTTTTACTAAATTTGCTTTCCCTGTTTTACAGTTGTCTTCAGGATAAAAATAGATCTATTAGCATCTGTGAAGCATTAAAATATACATATAACATTTCTTTACCACTGAACAAATGAACAAAATAAGATACAAACTTCAGCTATTCTGACTTTGAAAGTCAAATATTTTAGTGTTTTTTTTGTATTCAGAGAACTAATTCTTCCATTCTTCTTGAGTTAAAAAAAACGCAACTAAATTACTTGACTTGCGAAGCTGATGATTTTCTTGGCATAAAGTACTTTCAAATTTTTACTGATACTTTAATGCTTTATATTTTTAAACTGAATTTATTTTCTTCTGAGGTCTGAAGCTAACGTCAGTCATGTTCTCAAAATATTCAAACAATTTAAGAATAACAAAATGGTTAGGTGTTTCAAAAAGCATTTTCTTCCAACTCTATTGCTTAAGCATTCAAACTCTTAAAACGGGAGACAAAAATTTTATCGAGTCATTCATTGCAATTTTTTATTTTACATAAACCATTAATATCAAACACTATCAAGCAAAATTTAAACCTTTGACCGAATTTTACCTTCCAATATCTTTCATTTTTTGATATTTTAGTTTAAAATCACATTATTAAATTTAATCGTGATCAAGATACCAACAAAATCAAATAATTTACATTTGTGTACTTTCAGTCAGAATTGAAATACTTTGAACAGAAGTGTATTAGGCATCCTCAGAACTGTCGAAATTCCAGCCATTGCTCAAAGCTGAGGTCCTTCGCAAACTTAGGCAATATTTAAAGGCCTTCCGCAGTATGAAGGGTCTTGGGCTGCAGTCCAATTAATCAGCCTGAGATCATTAAAGCAAATAATTTGCGACTAAGCGGAGCAATGGTGAGGGCTCCTCACATCTTCGGTTGTAGACGTTTTGAAAACTCTAAACGTTCGTCTACACTTCTTGTTCCGAGTCCCTAGTCACAGCAACGGATTTGGACAAGTTGACATCGGCGGTCGCTAGTGCCTGCCACGTCAAATAGACATCAGCCGTGGCCCCGAGCTCTTCAAATGTTTACGCTCCGGTGGTCGTCGGTTAAAAACTCCTCGCTACCACAGGACCCTGAGGGTCTTGGACAGCCGGCTTTATTGAGAAGAGTTCTTCTGAACATTATTTTCGAACAGGTGAGAACCCTTTCTTGATACCATGCTCTGCTTAACGTATTTATTATCTTTATTTAAATCGTTACCGACCCAAGTCTGGGTTAGGCAATTTATGTGACTTTGTGCCTGTTAAAATCGGGGATTTGTGTCCACTTAGCCGGGTGGCATCACATAAATTTTTTTCAAAAATTATTACTTCAAAAACTCTTTAAAATATTTTTAAATTGCATTTTTTTGAATTTAAAACTTGACCTCAGCGCCATCTAGTTGATGGAAGAGCTTGGCTTGAACTAGACCGTGCTAATCCTGGCGTCTATCTTTCTCCTCTTTAAATATTTTTCCTTATCTCTAAAAAAGGAGAAATTTATTGAGTCAAACTATTTAATTTCAAATTGTTATTTTCTTTACGCCGCTGTCCGTGGTGGCAGGGAGGATGCTGTCTTAGTAGATGTAAGAGTGATCTGTTTGTTGTTAGGAAAATTTCCGTTTTTCTTGCCTGAGAAACCTTATCTTACAGGGTTCTCTGGCCTTTGTTGAATCTCTTCTAACCTTTGTTAGGTTTGCTCTTAAAAAAGTTTGTTCTTCAAAAATTGTGTATGCGTAAAACTATAAACCTAGAAATGTTGTGAAATTGAAAGTGTAATTGGTGGGGAAATGTAATATTTTTGTGTATTTCTATTCATTAAGTCAATTTTCCATGTCATTTAGGGATGTAACTTGTCCACTCTAGGGTGCAGACGTCATACAAATTAACTTTCCTTTTTTCCCATAAGTTTTGAACTACAATTTGATTATGGAATATGAAAAGATTACTAGCGTAGCCTTGAACATTAGGTTACGTGGTATTAAGTGCAGCATTACCTCTATTAATAAGAAAACTCTCTCTCCTGACTGTGAGACTGCCTTTCTAGTTGAAGCTATCCCTCAATTGAGTGGATTGCTGCAGTCTTTTAGATTGCTGTCCTCTACTATTCCTGTAGATGTAGATGCAGTTTTGGAGGTGGAACTGGAAAGAAGGGCGGAGTATGAAGTACAGGTGATTGAGTTGATTGTTAGACTAAAAAATCAAATTTCCCAGTCACAGGTGTTAAACTCTAGTGATACCGGTGTACCTTCCGTGTCTAAGGTTTCTCCTTCTGATGTTCCCTTGAATATCTTTAGGGCTCCTCAGTTGACACTGAAAAAATTCGGTGACAATGAGGGCTGCCTCTACAACTTCCTTCACTTTCAAGAGTCTTTCTCTAATGCCCTTCAGGCTTACCCCAACATGAGTGAAAATCAGAAATTCATTTTTTTAAAAACCAATTTCAGGGGAGAGCTCTCAGTTTGATCGAGGGACTTCCTAATGAAGAATCGAGCTTTCAGTCTGCTTGGACATTACTCAGGCAAGATTTCTTACATGCAGATAAGTTGATTTCCTTAGCTCTTGATGAGGTCCTCAACTGCCCCAGTGTTCAAAGTCGGGCTGAAATAAATTCTTTCCTCTCTAAGGTTAAATTTTGCCTTCTTGAGCTTTCCAAGCTGGGTTTGGATTTCTCTAGAGAGAAGTCTGGCAACCTACTTTTCTCTGCTGTAATCAAAGCTAAACTTCCTGAATTTTTCTTGCTGGAACTCCTTCGTTATTCTAAAGCGAGTTTCTTTTCTTTGGAAATGATTGAGAATGCTCATAAAGTGCTTCCTCTCTTTGAAACAAAATCTAAACCTTCTCTTGAATTCCGAAATAAGGAAGTGGTGACCAGAACTGAGGTTAGGGATAAAACGCAACATTCTCCTGTGCCTAGTAAGCTGCCTGTTGTTAAGGTATGTCGCTTCTTTAACCAGGCTAACCATGCTTCGTTTTCATGTAAGAAGTTCGACTCATACGAAAAACGTGAAGCGGGCTGGTGAGTTAAAATTATGCTCTATATGTCTTAGCAGTAAGCATTTGGTCAGTGCGTGCCCTTCTAAAGTTAAAGGTCTTCCATTTTTGTGTTCTTTGTGTAAGGCTAACACACATGTTAGCCCTTTGTGTACAAAATTTATTGAAACTAGTGTACTTAAGGGAACCATTTCTGAGCCATCTCAGTCACAGATCAGATTTTCCTGATTGTTCTTTTTATTGCTTTAAAAGAGTTTGCGATAAGTCCCCGAATGTCTGTAGAAATATCAGGAACGTATCCCAAAGCTAGCGCCCCCCC
>JACJUY010002062.1:94808-110796 GCA_014220935.1 Platorchestia sp. MABIK
CTCCTCTGGCATACTCTGCCGCTGCCGCCCTCGGCATTGGCCGCATTCTGGCATCTCCTGCCACACTCCGTCTGCCGTGACCTTACTACCGCGTCTTCTTGCGCTCCTATTGACCTTGCGCTCCTGCAGGCCAGGCCCTGGGTCAGCCATTGTTGATGTGTAGGAAGCTGCTCTTAGGGTTGCTGCCGTGCTAAATTGTTCCTGGTATTGTTTTCCATTACATTGTATTTAAGGGTTTCATTTTGTAGGGTTTATTGTAGGTAGGGATTATTATCGTCCACTCCTGATTATTTTCATTTGTATACTGTGTAACTAATGTAAAAGTATAAATAAACTAAAGAAAAGAATAGTAAACCCAATATTTGGGAGTGTCGGCCATTTATTCACCTTGAGACAAAAATAGGAATCATAGGCAGGTATATCACAACCAATGTACAATAGCACTGTCGATCTGGGCTACACGTGTTGATGGTGGGAAGCCCACCTGTCCCACAACAACATTGGATAATCTACGAAAAAATGCATGTTATTTTCAAACATAAATTTCAAATTTTATAAAAACACATTGCAAATTTCATAAAGCCCACATCCAGCTATGCAGCAACATTTTGCGCATTCAATGAGATCAAAATCACTACTCTACAATAATAACTTTCGGAGGAAATAGCTTAAGAAAATACCCTATTTTTTCATTAATTTTTCCCATTATCTCAGTAATTAATTCAAAAATTGATGAAAGTCTTGGATTTGCACCTATAACTCTATCAAAAATACATACATATGCCAAATTTCATAGATCTAGTTGCCATGCCAACAAACGTGACAGCCATTTTTCTGATTCTGGGTTGACGTCCTCCTTACGATAACCCTCTAAATTCATGCTATCAAATTTATTTCTTAATGAGTAGGCTGAACTACTAATTCTCAAATGCCTTGTGTAGGGCTGCAAACAGCAAGTAAATTTATCTCTGTTATTGTAAAAATTAAATCATCTTCTCAAATAAACACCAAAATTTGAAAAAAAAATTGGGCTAACATTTAAAACAAACTAATAACGTTACATGGGCTTCAAAATTTAAAAATTCTGTTCAGAAGAAGTCAAAGGAAAATGGACAACTTTTAGAGTATCATAATTTAAATAAAATTGCAGATTGACGGTTCAAAAATTGTGTTACCTCGGGTTATGAATTTTTTGGTGGGGGTTATGTAAATTCCCCACCCAGGCGACCGTTTTTTGTGAACAGATTTTAAAGCCGTGCATTGTGATTGCATTTTTTTAGAGAATAACTTAATGACAGCAAAGGAGTCCCATAGTTTTTCCCACACATACCCACTACTTCCTAAACCCCTTCTTTATCCTCTTTGCTTGTTCATTCAATCAGTAGTAGCCGTCTAGATGGCATTACTGAGTGAATTTGCGCACAATTTCTTTGTGATTTTCACATATGGTTTGTGACTTTCACATGTGTTTTTGATGAGTACTACGCAATACTGTATACTGTTCTTAGAAATACTGTATGAAGTGTATTATTGTTACTGTGATAGACAATGCCTCCCGAGATGATGAAGGTAACCAACAAGAAGATGATTACAATCAAGACAAAGAAGGAGATCATCAAGAAACATCACCAATATATGTGTGTAAGAGACACTGCTAAGTTTCTTAATAGCTTGCTGTCAACAATCTGCACGATTTTAAAGAAAAAACGTGAAAAAAGGCCGTTAGAGTAGCGACGGTTGGAACTAATAGACGGGTGGAATGAATTATTTCATTTTTATAACATTCTTCTAAGAAAATCATTTTGCCATACAAACTTGGGAATTACAAGATGGCATTTGGAACGAATTAAATTTGTAACCCAAGCTACCACTTGTCATGAAATAGAAGTTGATGAAAATGCAACCCAAATATTCAATGTTTTTTACTCTTCAGTCCATTACTGAAATCAACTTGTATATCTACCAGCTAGAATAAGCCATTAGCTGCATTAGATTTCTGTTGCCATAGATTTTCTGTTCTTGTTTAGAATGTAAATTAAAGAAAAAGAAAAAGTTCTTTTACAATAAAGATGTTATAAAAAGCTCATCATTGGTTTCTAAAATATCTTAAAGAAAGTATCCTAATATGATACACACACATGAGTACTGAAATACCCTGTCACTAGTCAAGACAAATGATTAAGGACAATGTGCCTATTATTTCCTAATCTAAATTTGATACTATTTGTAACTACAATTAGAAAAAAACACAATTTCACTGACAATGGATTGTTGAAAACACTTTTTGTAGTGCACATTTACATTGGAATAGTGTTGTGTTCCCTCGCTACTTTGCGGTTCGACTTTTGCGGATTCACGACTAGCAGGTTTCTAAAATATGTTTATGAGATGTACTTGGTGGAGTTTTCGCATGAAATACGATCATCAGTTGCGCAGTAAAAGCCATCGTCAGCTTCACCATTATCATTTCTCAAGTGTTATTGGTTCAACAGTAGTCCCTGTTATTCATAGAGTATTTAACCATAAATGGTAGGTTGTTAACAGGACAGGGATAGTTTTACCTCTCACTTGTCAGGTGGTTGAGATCAACCACTGTTGGGGCGCACGTAAAAAGGATTTAACTGCAGCTTTTTTGCATATCGTTCGACTCATCTCGGAGATCTTTTTCATCTGCCAGCAATTTCAAGTAGGTAGGGGTGAGCAACGCTTGGTAGAAGATTCTGTGAGCAATGCCGTAACAGCATGGCATGGATCTTGACCAGGTAAGCATGAATAGACATTCATGGAGGTGGAATGAGAATAATAGATTATGTCAGCAGTGTGATAGAGGAGTGGAAGAAACAATTGAACATTTGTGCTGGTGTAAGAAGTCACTCTGTGGTCACTACTCATTGATCTCGGCAAGTGCTTCTATAGTCTTTTCTGACGTGACCGTAATCAACAGCACACGGAAGTTAATTCCGAAATTGACATTTACGTTAAATTTAAGATAAGATAAAGGACGGTAGTCCGCTGCCACCAGAAGCAATATGCTTCGAAATTAAGAATTACTGATTTTTTTTACTTAGTGTGTGACGCACACTGGGGGTCGTTAGCGCGCAAGCGGAAGCTTTTACGTACCCCCCTATCTCTACGTTCATCCTTGGTAGCAGGCCCTATTCCAAGGCTCGTGTTTCAGTTGTGGCAAGTCTGGTGCTGAGGTGAGAAGGGCATGGACGCAAACGGAAGATTTTTTAATCATATATTGGGCATGGGCTAACTGAAAGGCTAGAGCAACGCAGGCGAGACTTCCCGAAAGGACTCGACAACCACTCAAGTTTACAATACAAGCCAACGACTGTGGCATCCAATNCTCCTAATCCTCATCCTTACGCAGATGTGAACAGCGCTCCCGCCAAGGGGGAAGGGGGGGTCAGGGCAAAGGGAGGAGGAGGGTATGTTCTTTTGTGGGAACTTAGCTCTCCCTCACCATGACGGATCTCCCGAGCCCATGAGCTTGTTCGTTTTTATATCAATATGTTTCTGTTATATGGTAAGCCTCTAATTATTTAGCCGACGCTAATGAGCGCTGCGACTGTGTCCTATTAAAATGCGGTGACTTTTATTATACAGGCCCTCTGAGAACACGCACTCCGAGACAAATCGTCATAGCCGGCGTTTCTATTTTATCACATCGCTATAAAAGTTAGCTTTATCCGTTGCTCTCGGTCTCTCGAGCTTGAACGAGTGGAAATGCATAAACGTAGTTTATACACTGGAATGCAGTAAGTATGAGCAAGAGAGAGTTTCATGAATGTGATGTTTGAGCAGTATGGAGAGAATGAGTTGTATACCAGATGTGCTAAAGATGATTGTGGTATGAGCTGTCTTGGATCAGGAGTGTAATTTGAGTGTCATTGAAGCTATGAAAATTTTTTTTGGATGTCCCTAGAGTTAGAGACAGTGACTGGAATGTGCCAGTCAAGTAGAGTGGGCTGTAATGACCCACAATGCCTGGGGATGGTGTTTTGACGCACTTGTTATCCCAGTGATGCCGTCCAATGGTAGCTTGTGACAAGGATTGGAGGATCCTGAGTAATTTGTTAGACAACAATGGTACACAGGCGCTGAACTCTTTTGTATGAACATTGCAGAGGGAATCGTGGCTATTACAAATGCCCCGACGCTGTTGGCCTTTAAGTTCAAGAGTCTGTGCGCGCAAACACTGGCATGTATCCGGCCAAGTATAGCAAATACAATGCTGCAGTTGTTGCAATCTAAGCTAGTTTTGATGTTTGTAACTTAAATATGTTTAAATTGCTTATTTTTTCAGGTATTACAGAATTACTCATTCACTTATGTGCACATTTAATTGGTATATATTTACTTAGTAACGTGCTTACTTGTCATCCACCCACGTATATACTTCAATTTAGTGAGTTATTTCATTATAATAAGTTATTTTCAGCACTGATTGTGTACAACATTTTTTGTAATAAATAATGTCATTTTGATCTTCAAAACTAAAATCATTGATTTGCAGCAAGCTACCAAATTTGTGTACCATCCACAGCAAATTAAAAAAATCGGCGCCTGACAATTTTCAAAATTTTTTTATTACAACCTTTTTCCATTAATTGCCGAGCAATAATTTTGGTTTGGTTGGATTCAGGAAGGTTTTTTACAAAAGATGCCACAATGAAAACAGGTATAGGTTTGATAATAAAGAAATAGCCAGAAATCTTCCAGACGATCGAGTTAAAAAATCTACAGTTTGACTCTGTAATTAAGGGAAAAGTACTAGGTTAATCAAATATATGAAATGCCCTCAAAATAAAGAAGCATTTCTTCACTAAATAACGTCATTTTGAACCTCGAAACACTAATCATAGATACATAGCAAGCTACAGAATTTATATACTCTACAGCAAATTCAAAATATTGGCGCATGATTTTCTTGATTTTTTGGTTACAATTTCTTTTTATACTTACGGCAGAGAAATAATTTTAGCATCGTTGAATTAAAAAAAAAATTTCTATAAGATGGCACTATAAAAACAGGTATCAGTTCGGTAGTAAAGAAATGACCAGAAATCTCCCAGAGACAATAAAGTTAAAAAATCTACGGATTGATTGTAATTAGGAGAGAAGTACAGTGTCGATCAAATAATTGAAAAACTCAATAGATATAGTAACATTTTTTTTACCATATAATGTGGATGCAAAGCTCATGGCACTAGTAATCAATATGCAGCAAGCTACAGAGTTCACCTATTATTTACAGCAAATTTTAAAAAAAGTTTGTTACAAGCAACGGTAAAAGTCCAAATAAATGTTGAATAAGCACAGTAAATATGCTGTCCTTTGTGGCAATTCAGTTATCGCAGTCAGTCTTGGAACTGATCAGCCGCGATAAACAAGGAATCACAGTACAAGCGCAGCAACTTGCAGTATAAGGAATTTACTGAAAGTAAAATGGGTTGATTAAAATAATTCAACGTCTAATGCAATGAGGTTGACACTCAGAACTATATTTTCCCTCCTACATCTCAACTTGTATTCCAATCAAAGGACTGAGAATTTTTTTTTTAGCACGCCACAAAATTATATTTTCATAATAATAGGGGCACAAACGAGTCTGTCTGAGTCAGAGACATGAAAATGATTGTTCTACAATGGCTACCATGACATGAACAACATAACTGGAGTAACACATGAAATAAACCACCTGGATAGAGTTGTCATATATCCTCAAGAGCTTAACAAATTATATAATTTGCACCACACAAGGCTAACGAGAACATCTTAGGATGAGAATAAGAAAAGAAAACATTCATGTCCTTTAAGGTTAACATATTAGACAGAGTTAAATTATTTTTTTGAAATGTCATGATGCAGATATCTTCAGTTGATAAACATAAATGTAATGCCATGATAGTCCAGTTAAATGCTTATTCAAAGACAAAGAGAAGAAATATAAAAAAGCATCCTATAGCTGGTGTTTGTTCATTCATGCAAGCAATATAAATAACAAACTTTGTAGGGTGAAAACACTTATGACAGCTTACACATACATTGATGTATAGCTTTGGAATTTTTGACATCAGGGAATTATATTAACCCTTTAGCGGGCAAGAAGCCCGTACGGGATAATTAATTCAGTATTTTTAAACCAACATTGTGCAAAAGTTTGACGACATAGATAACGTGAGTTGGTTTCAACCAATGAAGGAACTCCTTTGCTATCAATTTGGACAAGTCAGAGCTCGCTAGCCCATGCGGAAGCTTTGCCAGAGCTGGAAGAAGCAAGTAGTCTTTGTTCAGGCGCGATTTGAGTCAGAAATGCGTTGAGTTTCTCCTTCATACACGTCGCCTTCGCCCACAATTATGGAGGTAGGAGTATGAAAATCTAATAGCCAGATAAATGTGTTACAATGTGATATATGTGTGAAGTGTATACTGTGAAAATAAATTGGTGTAAAATGATGATTACCAAAGTGTGAGTCCCGCTCGGGACTTTTGCCCGGCTTACGGGGAACCATGTAAGTCCTGTGCGGGACCTTTTGCCCGGCTTACGGGGAACCAAAAAAGTCCCGCGGGGGACTTTTTGCCCACTATAGGTATCTTATTTGACGACCTAAGCGCTGCTTTTAATGAAGATTATCGAGCATTATTGCCATGTTTTTAGATGCTTATATCATGCTGCGTCATTTCAGCCTGCATACTTCTACTCTGCGCTCAGAAGCACCAAACAGCTGGTTCAGTATCAAAAAGACAAGTGCAGCCCCTTCCTAGTTCCCCCCCCAGCTGTGATGACAGCAACATCGAGCTGGAGGATAACAGCCTGGATGACGGCTTTGACGATGACACCTTAGACCCTGACTTCTATTCAACCTCCCAGATGATCTTTCTCTGAAAACGTCAAATAACCAATGAAACTAATGTTTTAAAGAGCAGGATTGTTTCTTTTGAAGTCATGTGCTGTGATGTCATTGGATTTAATTTGTACGCCAGAGACTTAATGCAAATGCACGATCAAACCCATGTTCTGCTATGAATCATTTAAAAAGGTGGCCTTTAAATGGTGGCAGCAATTGCTTTCCAGACATTTTTTAAAAGCCTAGTCTATCATGTGATTTAAAGGGCGCCAGTGTTTGTTTTGCAGTTATTTTAAAATGGCAAGCGTTGTATTGTGGTAGGCCTATACTTTCTCTCTTCATTATTACCATGTTTATTCAGCTTGCATAACTTATCCATGGCAGTTTACTTACCCCATTGTAATTACCTTAATTGTTTATACTTTCCTCCTACACAATCGCCATTTATTTACCGTTCTATTTACTGTTTTGCGGTCATTTTTTAAAGGGACGAGTGTTTTATTGTGATAGGCATGTACTTCCTCTTTTCATTATTTCCATGTTGATTCAGCTTGCAAAACTTATCCAAAACTGTTTACTTCCCACATTGTTATTACCTTAGTTGTTCATACTTACCTTCTACACATTCACCTTTCACTAACCTCTGTACTATTTACTAACTTTTTCTATAGAACTATTCACTTATTTTTTACTTAGTTTGATTGAAAAGACTTGGCATCTTTATTTCCAAAAGGTACTGTGATCAAGGTTGGGCTACAGCCAATGACAGAGGAAGACAGCGGTGACAGTGAAGATGAAGAGTAAGCAACTGCACCAGCTCCCAAGCCAGGCTAGGAGAGCCCAGAAGGATGTGCCCCAGAGGACGTGGAAAAAGGTCATCAGCTACCCTACAGTAACTGATTTTACCCACTGTGCCCCTGATTCTCTTAGATCACCCTTTGAGTACTTTCAATACATTTTCCTCATGGCCCTGGTAGATATTGTCTACCAAACTAACCAGTATGGCCGAAAGAAGAACATCAACACCATCTTTTAGATTGACTAGCATGAACTCATGGTGTTTATTGGCATCGTGTTGTAGATAGGGGTCTGCATCTTGCTTTCAATAATTATTGAGGACTACTAGGGAGACTTTTAGAGGGTGGTGCATGTGGCTAATGTGATATCCTTTAAGTGGTTTAGGTTGATCTGGTTCAACCTGCATTTCAACAACCAAAAGCAACCCTCATGCTATTGAGAGGATATTGTACCCTACAATGGCACCGGAGCGGAGACGCTGAGATAGTACATCCAGACAAAGCTGGACAAGTGGGGATGTAATCTTTTCTACCAACTAAGTAATGATGGCTTCATCCATGACAACCAGATGTACCAGGGAGAAACTACCTTCACCTGCCACCACATCATGCTCTCACAGGAGGAGTCACCACTGCTTGTCTCAGCCAAGACCATCAACAGACAGTATGACTAAACCATCTACGTTGATAACTACTTCACTAGTATCGAGTTGATGGAGTATCTGAAGGATTGTGTGGGCTGCTGGTGCGTGGGGACGGTGAAGGTCTACCGTGTTGGCCATGCTTCTTTCATCTCTACATAGGAGCTGGACAAAATGACAAATCCTACCAAGACTCGGCAGCAGCCAGCGACCTCCGCTTCCCCTTCAACTTCCTGAGCTCTATGTTTTGTGCCACGATGTAAAGTATTTTTGTTTGATTTATGCGTAAAGAAATCTATTTACGTTTATTTTCTCAAATTTTTGCTAGTAAAACAGTGAATTTTTCTTTGCGTTTTATTCTAAATGCATTATTTTTCAAGTCATCTTCAAAAGATTTATTGAAGGCAAACAACATATGATACTAACATAATTGAGGTTAATTATAAAAATAACATAAGTTATATTTGGTGAATTTTTACAACCACTACCGGGCGAAAGAGCCCGAGCCGGATATATATGGTTATCTCTAGACCGGGCAAAGCATCCCGGAC
Organism: Platorchestia sp. MABIK; assembly: GCA_014220935.1. Taxonomy (NCBI): domain Eukaryota; kingdom Metazoa; phylum Arthropoda; class Malacostraca; order Amphipoda; family Talitridae; genus Platorchestia; species Platorchestia sp. MABIK. The sequence continues at coordinate 103,655 of JACJUY010002062.1, forward strand.
GGGACTAACATGGCTCACCGTAAGCCGGACGGGTAGCCCTCACGGGCTCCTTCATTGACGGACCATAGCATGAAAAAGATTAGATTATTAGTTAGTTTAAGCCTCCCTATCCACAACAAAGGCGATCCAAAGAGAGGAAGGAAGAAGGCACCATTTAGTATGGAGTTAAGGGAATGCGGAATCTACGCAGAAAGGGCATAGAAACAGCAAGATAAGAAAGAAGTTCATGAAACAAGATCAAAGTTGAAGAAGAAAGTAGTAGGTGCTGGAAAAACAGGACAGCAGTGAACCAGAAAAAAGATGGTTCTTAACATAACAAAAATAATTTATTTCAACAAAAAGAAGGCCTACCTAACTCTCAGCTTGGGCCCTCACACATTGTCCCCCTGGGAGTGCTAATTCCCATAGATACAATAGTTGTATCCCCCTGAGGGGGGCCATAGCATGAAATTATTGCCTCAAATGAAAAAATGTTTACAAATGAAAGTGTCTTAGATATGTATGTAGTTTCTGACCCTGAAAGGAATTTTTGATATCTCAAGTATTTCTAAGTGTGCTTGCTAAAGGGTTAAAATTGCTTGTTACGGCAGATATTAAAAAATATCTTTAAGCGAGCGTGAAAAAATAAATAAGAGTTGGTTGCGTAAAAGAGCCTACTTTAACTCACACAACAAATTTGTGGGATTTCTCATTTAAATCTTGACAATAACATGCAAAGAAATTTGAAAAAATACTGTGTTTAAAGGACAAATGCCAGTTGCTTGATAAGAAATTTAGCAGAAACTGCTTGTATGTAAATGTATGGATGTACTTACACACATATATATATTTTCCATTATTCTTGTAAATTATGTGGTTTTTTCTAGTTCTCTTACCATGTTCTTTTGTTCACTAGTAGTGAGGCTATAGATTTCTCATAAAATCATGTCATTAAAATTGTTCGACGTGTTTTGTCCGTCGGACATCTTTAAATATTTATAGGGTTTGGAGCTACATGGATCGAATGCTAGGGCAGCGGCTGCTATTGAAGGAGTGAACAGTTTAGGTTGGATTCATACAAGGAAGGATGCTGTACAGTCATGGTAGATGTTGGCAAATGGCAAGACGGTTGAATAAGGTTGGTAAAATCGGGGTGTGCAGTATTGATGAACGCGTTTTTATTTCGGACAAAAATTGCTTCGACTTTAGAGTCTGTTATGATCTGATTTTCTGTAAATGATTTTTGTGTTGGTGACGAGGTTTTAGCAGGTGAGTTCTATTCTATGTGTATTGTTTGTGAGTATTTTTGGACCGCCGGATGCCAAGTGCATTTTTCAATGCCTAGAGAGGAAAGCGGTTGTCATGCCAATGTACGTACGTTGATGAGGTTCGCAGTCCTCATGGGTGCAAGTGAATTTGTAGACATTAGTCTGTTTCAAAGTTGGAGGTGGTGGGTTGTGATTGATCTTCAAGACACTTGTAGAAAATAATAACTGGTAATTTTCCAATTGGGTTATTGCATTGTTTGGTTTTTCGTGATTTGTTTCAATATTCTTTAGTCTGTTTCATATGAGGTAGAGTGCTGGTTTTGGTAACAGGCTTTGTGGACCTTTTGTTGTTCAGTGTTTGCTTCACCTTTAGATGAGTAATTTGTATCAAAAAGGATATTGATATATTTGTTGATAAATGCTTGTTCAAGTCTTAGAATTTTTCATCGAAAAGCTGCCAATTTGATGCTATCTTGTAGGTGCGATAGATCAAAATTTTAATTGCATTGTCTTTGTATTTCTATGGATATTCGCTGTTGGCACTAAGGTACACTCCAGAGTCAGTAGATTTTGTATACACTGAGGTGGAAAAACTGTGTTCAGGTTAGTGATGTACCGATACTGTTTTTTCGTCAATACCGATACCGATTTTTTGGCCGATACCGATACTTTGACCGACACTGAAACATTTACAATTATATCAAAATAAAACCTTTCAAAATCATACATGGGTGTTATAATAAAATAATTTACTAATACATCTAATAATATGAGGGCTATTAAGAAACTAGGGAACGTTTCCGTCTGATGCCGCTGGGCGCGCGGCGATCACGTATGTTTTGGTGTGCGCGTGCTCGTAGCTTAAGTCGGCATCCAGCCGTCAGAACGAGAACATCTTCGCGCTGCCCGTTTTTCCAATATTCCAATTTTAAATGTGCGCTGCAATTTCAAATCCCGCCAGTTGTGAAGTGCGGTCCATAATACGGTTTTTGTTAGCAAAAAACGAAAAACCCATAGAAATTCATCGGCAACTGTGCGAAGTATATGGCAACGACGTAATGAATGTGAAAGTTCAGTGCAAAAATGGTGTATCCGGTTTAAAAATGGCCGAACCAACGTGCATGATGAAGAGAGGAGTGGACGCCCGAGCATTGTGACAGACGATCTTCTCGCCAAAGTTGATGAGAAGATTCGTGAAAACTGTCGCTTCACAATAACGGAGCTTTCGCTTCGTTTCCCACAAGTTTCACGGACTTTGTTGTTTGAAATTGTGACTCACTCGATTGCGTCACTGAGTGGCTGAGATCGCAGGCGGCGGATTTCTATGACAAAGGAGGAATTTCCAAGCATTCCACCGCTTCGATAAGTGCCTTAATTTGTTTAGTGACTATGTAGAAAAGTAGTATTTTAATCACTCTTTCAGATGTATATAAAATATTTTTCCTGTACCTAGTTTTTGTTTCATTACAAAACGTTCCCTAGTTTCTGAATAGCCCTCGTATAACAATATTGATGATAAAGTTTTCTATTAGGAATAATAAAACTGGTCTTGCTCTGTTACCTATATTGTTGAGAAAAAATAACGAAATGAAATCCATTCGATAGAGAAGTGTTTTTAATCGTATTGCAACTTAATGTAGACTAGCTGTAATAGCAACTGGTTCCAAAAGTGGACCAAAAGAATCAAACAAAGTTTGAACAAAACTTCAACTAGGTTTGGACAAAACTTTGAGTTGTTGAGTTACCATAAGTCAACAAATAGATACTAGAGAGCAATTGAAAATGACTAAATTTAATATAATGGTAAAATCACCCTGTAAAATGCTAGATTTTGCATTTTAATACTGTGTTTTCTGCTAGGTGATAGATTCGTACTTTAATGCTTTGTTGGCAACACTGCAGTCCAGTGTGATAGTTTGATTTGTTTCCCTCGCAAAGTTTTTTGATTGCGTCATCTTTATGCTCTATTGTCGTATGATACCATGATCAGTATGTACAGGGTGGTGCCAAAGTAATGCACCCTTTTGAAGGTAAATTTCAAAGATTTATTACTGCAATATACACTGGGTATCTGTAGACAGGATACAACATGTAAATAAACTTTAAGAGTTCCTCTATCGTTTGCAATTAACCATATCATTACACCTTTTATTGTTTATTTATTATTAATTTTTTAAAAGGGTGCGTTACTTATGCGCCACAATGTATAAACAAGCAAGTATTCACTGTTTAGCAATCTTTATTTGCCTACTGAGGTTATTATCCAACAAAATTCAATTAAAAATGATATTTTTATCATTAACAGGCGTAGTAATTTAATATAGCATTTTGTCTCAGAAATAGCAGCATGAAGGCAAGTAGTATGCGGATGTACTAGCACACAGTGCGCAGGAGAAGCAAACACAGGTATTTTTGGTTAGGGGCCAATCAAATTTTTATGGTTTTTTTTGGCAAAGAATGTATTTAGTGTGAAAAACACAAAAATTATAACCATTTTGTGGATAAATTATTTATAAAGCTGATATCCATTAATATTTTATGGAAAAACTGCAGTTTCTCGGTACACTTTCTTCACGCAAACTCACACAGATAAGAGTATCATTTTTCAATGAGTGCCTTCCTGATGTTTCTTTTAATTTTTAGACTATGCCATACACTCTTAATCATTTGAGTGTGTGCACCTGTTGCAGTGTCCACGGAGTTTTCACTATGATTGACAGTGAGGTGTTTGAAATTATACCCTTGGTTAGGTTAGATTAGTAATACTTAATGAATAATTTCTCTACAAAATGGTTATAATTTTAGTGTTTTTCACACCGACGTATATATTTTGGCAAAAATATATTAAAATTCGATAGGCCCTAAAACCAAAAAATCCACAAACACGCAACCAACCATAGGATTGTTTTTTAATTTTTCAAACATCTAAAAATCAAAGAAAAATGCAAGATTCAAAATGTACGGCAGTTAACCAGCTAATTCAAAATAAAATTATTAGCTTCGAAATATTTGACAATTTACATGCTAAAGTAAAATAGAATTTTCAGCTACTTCTATATTAAATGTACTAAAACTTTAAATTGCACATTGAACTTTATTTAATTAATTTGATTTTTGTTAGCCTGTCACATACTTAAGAAATGGAAATTGGGTCAAACTATATAGGTTTTGGTTGTAGAAGTATAAAATTTTTTTGTTGCTATTGTATTTAATTTTTCATGCTACATAGCTCTCACTTACTGACCGTACGTGACTCATCGGGAATTCAAAGTAGTAAATTCATTCGCAGGACTGATTATACGCTGTAATTCAACAGTTAGCTAACTAATTTACTTGGTATGAATAGGCTTTTAATTTGACATTCCTTTACTTTCATGATTTATAACCTTCATTTTTATGATAAAATATGGTAAAGTATCGACCGGATTTTGCCGATACCGATACCAGTGAAAATGACCGATACTGCCAATACTGATACATCGGTATATCACTAAAGATGACAAGCAATTTTGGATTAAAATTCACTTAATGTTTGAGGGATTTTGATACTCGAGACACTAAAAGTTTTGATACTAAAAGTTTATTCTACAGTAAAGTCCCTGATATTGACAGGCCTTTTGCCCAATGTGAGATGAACAATAGTTGACCAAGACATTGTTGTTTGTGTTTGGCTTTAGGTTGGTTACAGTAGGTGGATGGAAATGCACCATCTCAGCATTGATCTGAAGAAGATATAACAAGAATATGTATTAGGCTTTGTGCATAAGGAACATTTCTTGAATAGGAATATAGCCAAGTTTATTATGGAGAGGGGTTTTGTGGTCACTTCTTTTGATTTTACTGTTGCATACCACCTTGGCTTCAGAATTTATGCATTTTTGTAACTCTCTTTGAAAGTACTGAAGTAAATCCTACCATACTAGATTGCAATAGTCAACGCGCAATAACATCAAAGATAGCATGCCCAATAATTTGGAGTTTGTGTCGAGCATACTTTGTATACGATGATAAAACTTTAAAAATAAGTATATTTTTTTGCAAGTTTTCTTCATGTGAGATTTGAAGGACATGTTTCTATAAAACAAGGTAAGTAATCAAGTGGTAATTGACTTACATATTACAATGATCAATACCATTAAAATAAGCATGAACAATACTTACAAGCAAGTATGTTATGTTATTGCCAATATCTCAGAATTTCAGCTGGCAAATTGATAATGAATGTAAATCTAATAGAGGCAAATTTCAATTTTCAAGCAGCATTACAGAAGTGCACCATTCCTGCATTAATATCCATAATCACATAAATTATTCATGATGATAATTATAAGTACATCAACTTCTTAATTAATTTTAACTAGAAACTCAACCCTAACCAAGATGAATATGATTGGTTGTGCATGTAAACTGAAGCATTGAAAATTAGGAGAATAAATATTTCTGAAGGGGACCATCTAATCTGAATCAAGAAAATAGCCATCACGTTTTTGCTATGTGATCTAGATCTATGAAATTTGGCGTACCTGTGTATTTTTGAAAATAAATAGGGGTCATCTTGCACACTTTTTCCCATATTTGCCATAATTACCAAAATAATGAGAATGAATTCAAGAAAAAATGGGTTATTTTCAAGGATGTCTTATCTCTGAAAGTTGTTATCATAGAGCAATGATTCAGGTATCATTGGGTGCGTAAAGAGTTGGTGCATAAAGAGTCAGGGGATTATTTGGAAATTCGCAAAAAGTTTTTATGAAAGTTCAATTTTGTTTAACACGTTAACTGTGATGGGTCAAACTGAAGTTTAATCTTCAATTCAAATTTAATGTCAATTGTGGTAATCAACTTTAAAAATGGCAAACATTACCTGGATCTGGAGTTTATTTAGCTTTCATTAGGTATTAATAAAAAATGAGTTAGTGACTGCAGGTGGGCCAGCAGCACTATGAAAATCACTTAAGGGACCCACCAGTGGGTCCCTTCGTAGGGAATGTGTTGAAGAATCATTTATTTTTCTGTAGATTTATTAATGTAACTTCGAAACTATTATGAATTCCAAAATGATCCCCTGACTCTTTATGCTGTAACTTTTTGCGCATTTAATGATACCCAAGTGATTGCTCTACAATAACAACTTTCTGAGATAAGACAGCTAGAATATTTGTTTTGCATTGTTCAGTAAACACATTTGAAAAAAATAAAATTTGACAAATTTTGGACTTTTGACTAGACGGTGCCTTTAAGGACAGCATCCCCCATCCGGACCTTTTCGTTTATAATTGGACCTAGAGCAATGAAATTTGGTGTACGGATAGGAAATGCAATTGAGAATCGTTTATCTTCCATGAAGAAGTGCGATTTTCTTGAAAAGAAAATGGGAAATCAAAGAAAACGAAATTTTATGGGGGGGTTTTCAAAATGCTTGTTCTCCTACAGTTTTTGAGCTACAGTGAAGATTTTGATATCAATTGATGCAGAAAGACGTGGACATTCCAAACACTTGAAATGGTTTTCCCCAAATTTCCATTATGAATAAAAAGAAATTAATAAATCAAGAGCAAACTCAATTTAAAAAAAAATGCCAATTTATGATATCACAGCTTTTGAACGATATAAATTTTGCAATACCATTTCAAGTTTTTAAAAAGCCCTAGTCTTTTTGCATCCAATGATACCAAAATCATCACTGTAGCTCCAAAACTGTAGGAGAAGAAGCATTATGAAACCCCAAAGTCCATTGTTTACATAATAAGCAAAACAAAGAAACAAACAATTTTTATTAAAAATCTTTAAAAAAATTTGGTTCAGGTTAGACCCCTGAAATCATCATGCAGTAATATATAGACATAGCAACGTCGTGCCGTGAAGAAAGTGCCAAGAGGGAGATGTAACATGATA
>JACJUY010002063.1:8592-69520 GCA_014220935.1 Platorchestia sp. MABIK
AGGGATGCTCAGAGGGATGCTCTGAGGGACGTTTAAAAGAATGCTCAGAGGGATGCTCAGAGGGATGCTCAGAGGGATGCCCTGAGGGACGTTTAGAAGAATGCTCAGAGGGATGCTCAGAGGGATGCTCAGAGGGATGCTCAGAGGGATGTTCAGAGGGATGTTCAGAGGGATGTTCAGACGTGTCTCGAGTCACAGAGAAGAGAGAAGTAAGGCAGCTTAATTTTTCTAGGATTTTATTATCGAATGGGTTTAACTTTACTAAATATTAAATATACAAAAATTGAGAGTACCAGCGAAAACTTACTGTTAACCATTGATAAATCTAAGAATTCGTGCCGTGCGATGATGAATTGTTCTTCACAGCTCAATAAATAGCAAGAAGCGTCTTTAGTTCTCTTGGTCGTCTCAGAAATGATTGCTTTCTATTTTCGTTACAGACGAGCGGTCAATTGCCGTCCGTCAATAAACGTACAGTAAACGTCTGTCAATAAACGTATAATAAATAAACGTATAATAAACGTCCGTCAATAAACGTTGATGCGGATCGTATGTGAAAATTTAAATTCTTTGTTAACATTTGCTTTGATTTTTATTTTGTTATTGACTTTCTACTGTCAGCATTTCGTTTTTGATTATTCTAAAATCGAAGTTAGTTTTTGAATTTTTAAGAACCAGATTTACATCTTCTAGAGAACTGAAATTGTTTTTTATTCCGAAATGTTAGCAGTAATCATGTTTTCAGCCATGTTAATTTTCTGTTCATCCTAGTTATTGACAACGTTGATAAACCTAAAAGCGTACTCAGCACTTATTGCACGTCTTGACGGCCTCAATTGTCACGTGTAGTCAACCGTAGTATTGCTCGCTAGTCACTTTAAGTCCATCTTGACAGCTGCAATAATTTTTGTCATGTGTAGCACATTGTTGCTCACTTGTCACTTCCAGTCCGTCTTGACAGCTGCAATTGTCACACGCTTGCTGGCTTGCCAGGTTCAGCCTCATTAGGAGGCCTAGCTATGGCGGCATGGGTTGCCATTGCCATTTTTCCCTTCCATAATGGATCGAATTAGGAAACACGCGCTCCAGGCACGGACGCAGGAGAACTAATGTCCTGTTTTTCTGAGGCCGATTCACATGAACGCAAATGAACGTAGCGAAATTATTGCCTGCGGCCGCCAGACCTCACCGTGTTATTGCATGGCTTTCGTCCGAGGGAGTTTTTGAACAGATTCAAACGATTGAGATGAAGGGTACTCCTAAAATTGTATTAGGTCGTTGAACGAGAACGCTTAGGGATGAAGTTTGCAAGCGACGGTTTCAATGAGCCTTCATGAGTGGAGATCATATGCTTAAAGTGTCGAGTATGAAATTAGAAATTAATTTGGAATTACATTTGATGGAATACGGGGGATGGACGTGTGCTACATCAGCGGAATATTCAAACTCTGCAAAAAATATCGGCAAAAAGTATGGTGTCAGGCCTTCTCTTGTATAAATGTGCAAGTGATATACTAATTGAGATGTGGTATGCTAATTTCTAAGGAATTGTTAAAATTTGGAGCTGCGTCAAGGAAAAACGTAACTTGGTTTAGCCCAAATTCATTGAATAATATCTGAAAAACAACGGAATTTTTTTTTATTGCAGTTGATTCATGAAACCTAAAAGAACTCTGAAAATTAGAAATGCTTCAATTTAATGATCTTTAATTAGTTGGTATACCACAATAGGATATATGAGAACCATGTCAATGATCGGCAATTGTGAGAAATACAAAAATATGATAATATGATGTACAAATTCAGGACTATATTAATTAGGAAGTGGACAGCATGTGCCATTCGTCAATGGAGCTCCCGTTTTATTCCTTTCAAGCGAGGTGGTGCTGAACAGGAATCACCATAAGGCATAATGTTTTAATTAGAAATATTAGTCATGTTCTTATGTCAAACCGTGTCTATTTAGAGGACGCTCGGTCATGTTGTTATAATAGATCTTGTCGACATAGCGTCCATTTAGTGAAGATCTAATTAGAAATCATGTCCATTGAGCATGTGTTTGGCAATGTACTATTTAGAAATCATGTCCATAAAGCACGTGTTTGGCAATGTCCTATTTAGAAATAATGTCCATAAAGCACGTGTTTGGCAATGTCCTATTTAGAAATCATGTTCATAAAGCATGTGTTTGGTGATGCTCTACTTAAAAATCCTGCCAATGAAAAGGTTAACGAATCGTCAGGCTGTCTACCACTGGCAAGTAAGCTTCTGTTTTCATATCACACTGCTCACTGCAGTTCGAAAATTACTTCTTCAGAATACCGAAAATCAAAGTCAATGGATTTCCTCTTAGGTTGAGAAAAAAAAAACGAAAATTTAACCTATGTACTCCTACCACAATTTTTGCAACAAAATAATCTTTTTCACATGTTAGTTGCGATGCTTAATAGAACTCGTTGGGAAAATACTTTCAAGTTGGTTATATAAATTTCTACCTCTTGAACAAAGGACAGCGAATCCTTACTTTGACAGAGTGTGTGCCGCATTCATTGAGCGAATTTTCGAGTTTGCTCTTTGGCTTCTCGTTCGAAATCATTGACAAATAAGCAGGTTTGTTTTCAAACAATTTTATTGCAAATGTAGAAGTAAAAGTCGATAAGGTGAGGGATAATTTTCGTGGGGCAACCGATTCGCCGTTAATACGCCGCTGATCTGCCACGACCGGCAGCGAGTTCGGAAGAACCGATGTTTTTTTGGTAATGGAAGTTGACATTTTTGGTAATGGAAGTTGACATTTTTGGTAATGGAAGTTGACATTTTTGGTAATGGAAGTTGACATTTTTGGTCATGGAAGTTGACATTTTTGATAATGGAAGTAGACATTTTTGATAATGGAAGTAGACACACCAACCTGGCATACCTTGCGCGACGCAGAACTCTGAAAGAAGACATAATTGCGCTAAGCCGCGCAGTCATTTGTTTTGCGTGCAAAATGAACTGTAATACACCCATTCCCTACCTTACATGCATGAAATACAAGCATTAATTCCATCACACACGCATGAAATACTCGCATTTTCCATGTCATATGCATGAAATACACGTATTTTTTATCTCATGCGCGTGAAATACAAGCATCAATTCCATGCATGCTGTGACCGCTCGTTCATGTCCCGAATTATCAGAGGTGAGAGATGCACCAGGAAGACATGAAACGTAGCGGGTAAAATATGGCCCCAAAGCTGGGGATGCTCAGATCCGACACAGAGGCAGGGGGCAGGGCAGACCATATATTTGTTGCCCTTATTTCCCGTGCAGCACTGGGTGTCATGCGCCCTATAAATAACCCAAGCAATTCATTCTCAAGCGACTCCGGTAGAGAGATAAAGCTCACTCTGACATATCAACAGACCTAAAACTAGGAGAAAATGTGAATACGAAAATATATGAGCGCGATAATGGGAATGAAATAAGGATGGATACATGGGTTAGAAAATCTGTACCACAATTTCTATTATTCGTGATTTAAAATAGAGAGAAAGCGCGTGCTGGTGCGGTGTAACTAAAAGCTCACCTGAAATTTCGGGAAATTGCAGTGAAGAAATTATTTCGAAGGCGTCTTGGATATATTATAACAGTGAAGATCGTCAGGTTGTTTCAGGTTCTAAAGTCATATTCAATTTTGATAAATCAATCTAGTGCTATTCTAAAGTCCCGTGACGTTAAACTTTTTATTTCAATGGGCGCGACTCGCGCTCCAGAACAGTAACTTGTCATAAAGAAAATGGCTGATCATTCAATTTCGGTTTAGGTTCAGCGGTCGAAAAAATCAACTTGGACGGCATCTTAAAATGCAAACTTGATCCCCAACTCGATTCTAGGACTCAACAACTAAACGTGATAAATAGTACGAAGCCATGGTTTATATTTAAGAATTTATCTTTACGGAAATATCACTGAAGAATATCTTTCCACTGAAATAGTTTTCAATGCGCTGTATTTGGTAGCGCATTTAATTTTTTTCATGATTTTTATGAAACGGACAAATTCGGAAGACCGTAGGGCGATCTGTAATGAAAAACACTGTGTTTCTTTTTAAGCTTGACGGGATGTAATCATGCTTTAAGCAGAATACGTCGTCACTGGTTTACCATGGATAAAATCAGGAAACCATGGACATATTTCACATAAGTACGTAGATTAAAGTTGCGTAAGTCAGCTTGCAAGACACTGTAGAGAACTGTGAAGCTCCCAAACGAGAAATTATTGCGTTGTAGCAGAACTTGCCACCAGTTGCCTGAAGTTGACGCTGGTTTGCATTTGAATGCTCGTCTGAATGCGTGCTTGTGCTTCTGCATTATTGTCCTAGCGACTCTAGAGGTTAGAATTTTTAAAAAGGCTGAAAATCTATTATCCTTTTCATGTATTTTTTGGGAATAAGTGGTTTTTCTTGTCATTTTCTTTTTTATTGTTCAATTGTTTTCATTTTTCATTAGAAATACCTGTCAAGGATAAGAATTGAAAGTAATGCTTGAGCCTCAATTTGATTAACGCTAGAGATTAAAAATATGAAAGCAATTTATTTGATCCTTACCGAATAAATAATTTGTATTTGTGTCATGAATTTAGATTACAATGCACCATTCAAATATAGTGTAATTAAATTTTGTTTCCCCTTCTTTCTTGAGAGATTTCGTTCTTTTCTTCATCCGTTTCTAAAGCGTAAATTTTTCTTATTCTAATGATCCACCTGCTGCCCCGCAGAGAGAGAGGAATTTTTTTTAAGAATAGTGCCATATTTTCTTGCGTCTCTGTTCAGATCCGGTTTCATTAAAACTATTTTTTTTACGCAAACAGCAGCTGTTCCTTTTGGTGGAAACGGCACTCTGAACAACATCGTTGTTCAAGGACTATTTTTATGGAGCAGTGTCTTAAGATTTTTATCACATAAATGCCTTATGAAATTAAAAGTGATCTCATTGTTTCCGTTTCATTCGCAAAGGGGATATTTCAAATCGAGAATTTTGTTATTCAGGAAGACTTAATTGCATTGTGTTGAATGTTATTAGAACAAATGGTCAAGTTGTCATTCAATGACTTTCCTTTCAGCATCGGTCGTTTTCAAACTCGTTCTAAGAATGATCAATAAATGCGGCCGTAGTGAATGGATAAAACCCAACAACATCAATAGCACCGACACAGGAAACTAAAATTTAATTCTGTTTATAAAGTTATAAACAGCTATAGCCAATCAAGGTTTCAAATAACATAAAAAAATTTGTATGCGAATTTTCATTCATTTTCGAAGAATAGTAGTTTTAAAAAGCGTCCATATCACAAGGCGCAGGGAAGAAATATAATTAGAATATTAATTCTCAAGAACAACAGCAATCAATTTTTCCCAGGTTCAGAGGAACTGCCAAGATTTCCATGATGCTTCGATTGGCCTCCTCAAATCTTTTCAAAAAACAAAAAATTATTTTCCGAGGAAGCGAATGCAATGGAAGTAATGTACTTTTGTTTCGATGATCCGTCAATCAATCTGCTTTAAATTCATGAAGTCATAAGCTCTCAGTTCCGAATGAAGATTAAATTCATGCTGCCTATCGACGCACCAGAGGGATAGATTGGAAAAAATAATGACCAATGAAAGAACGTCGTGTTAGTGGAATTTGTGGGGCACGGAAAAATCATTCACATGTACTTGGTTTGAATTGAAACTTTTATTCACGCTTAGAGCAGTCAGTTTTGCAAACAGTCCTTACAACTTTATCTTTATTTGTAAATTTTGCATCAAAATCTTTTCGCTCACGTTTGATGTGCTAATTAAACTACATCATTTTTGAGGATTTCAGGATACGAAATTTATTTTTTACAAGCTCGCTAAATTTATGCTCTCAAGAAACTGTTTCATTTTGCTCCAAAAACTCATAAATATTTTCCAATAATGAATTTACGAAAACATCATCGATAATACTCCATTTCAGGTCACTGTGTTAGGTTAAGATCCACTCCCCGCTCTTCAAACATCAGCGGTCTTTTTGAGTCATCCAAGCTGAACATTCGTAGGGATATCCGTAGATTTTCCTGAACTGATCAGCTTAAATGGCGCTGATTTCGAGCTCCTGGGAATCCGTATCTGCCAGAAGCCACAGCACCAGCGGTTTGCTTGATGATGTCCATCGGAGCCGGTTTGACAAAACGGCTTCAGAGTCCGCCAGCAATCTTTGTTTAAGAGGGTTCAAGGGACATCCAATTTGGACAGAAGAACAAGATTCTTTGCTTGACAGCCGAGGTTGTTTGGTTCCTGAGACGACGGTAGAAAAGAGCTACTCTCATTGAACTCTGCTTCTTCAGACCTCCACGATGATGGTGAAGAATGTGCATTTTTGAGAGGATTTTTTGCCTAAGACGGTGATGAAATCAACGAATCTTTTGTTGCATGTGCAAGAACTGCACCTGCGCAAGCAACTTCCAATTCTCAATTTGATTTCTGGAAACGAAGGTATAAAATAGCGGAGTTTGGGAAAGAACGTCTTCGAGCTGGAAAGAGTACTCTAGAGCAACTATTCCAAAGATTTGACTGCTCGTTTTTCGGCCGGAATCATTTGTTCAGATTTCACTCTTCTTCATACATCTGACGATCATAATAAGGTAATAAGTTCCATTGTCTCAGTAGAAAGAAATTGGTCAAGCAATAACCTAGCATTTTCAAATGGTAAAATTATGTTTCCCATTGAAATTTAGAAATTTTATCGCTATCGACTCGCTCGCTTCTTGTATTTAATGCCAGCCAAATTGCAAGTTATGGGATACCATTGGCATTGACCAGAAACGGAATAGCAAAGAAATCTTAGCTCCTCAGCGCTGAATATTTTCAAAATTCAGTGTATTCTCAATATGAATCGATAGCTTTATAAGATTCGTTAAAAAATGATATAAGCGAACATTTACCACCTACAATAATTGGCTGGATATAAAGAAGGCAATCGTTTTGGGACGTGTTTTAAATTTTTCATACTTCATGAACATCAGCATTAAAGGAAATTAGGAAAAATTATATAATGAGTTTTTTGCCATCGCGCAAAGGGAACAAAAATAGATGTTGTTTTCAAGTTTTGCGAGTCAGCCCTTGTTTTAATTTGTTTTCATTTTCTTCAACGGAATCTGTTGTTTCTAAGTTTTGACTTTTAGTCGTCCCCAAGAATTAAAGAATAATACTGTCATAGTGAAAGTGCTTAACTTGCAGAACAAAACGATGTTGACGGAAATCTCACGAGTAGAAAATGGGTGTTGGAACTACACTACGATGTTTGTATATTAGTTTTCTTTGTAGACGTAACTTTTGCCCAAATGAGAAACGAAGCGTTGAGCTGACGTCCACAAAGACATGCAATGATCGACTGGAGCTGACCTTCAACAAACCGTAGAGTCCGGGCTCTTACCCTGAATTTAGTTAATTAAAACATCGTATTTCTCTTATCGTACGTCAAATCTTGAAGTACACGTCAAATCGTCAAAGTAAATAAATTCATTACTCGTGATGATTTGCAGGAAATATTTTGTAGTTTCCCGTTCATGATGTGTTGCAAAGTACTTGGTGTTGTTACATTAGTACAACCACTTGGAAATTATTAACGAACGTAATGTAGCCTAGGAAATGAGATATATTTTCCTGCTCGGGGAAAACTATGTTCTAGTTATCTTTGAATTCAAAGAATCACAAGTAATAATATACCTGTATTTTCAATACAAATAGAAATTTTGAAATCAAAATCAAATTAATCATTAGGTTCAACAGAGATTGGGTACCAAGGCAGAATTGATCTTTCAGGTGATTCTGCGCTCAAAAAAGAAAAAAAACGATATTCGAGTGCGCTACCAAACACTAACCATGATCAGGTTTTCTTCTCATTTTATAGGAAAAAAAGTCTTCTTTCTTCTCACTAACATTACATCATCCATGCAAATCAGCAAAAAATATTTTCATTCCTCACAAAAGGCTTCTAAAAGAGCAATGAAACTCATCAGCAGACATCGATGGAAATCCTAATTTCGTTAGCCGGACGAAAGGCAATTGAATTCACCTCCTAAATTGCTTCAGTCTTTGAGCATGTTCCGTGTTTTCTCAACTACACTTCCATCCCGTAATCATCTGCACCATTTCCAACGCTCTCCAAAAGGACACCTCCAACCTCTCTACAACGGGAGATTTGTGAAAAAACAACTTCGGTTTTCCTCCGGCAATCCGATTATGCAAAAGGTCTTAAGGAGCTTTTGACTGCGCTGTAATCCCACAATTTACTTCTGTGAACGAGTGAAAAAATCGATTTGGAGTGTTTTCGAAGCAGAGAAGTTTGGGACCTGGTCTGAATCAGATGTTCTTAGAGCGATGCCGGTAAAAGGGCATAATCTTAATTCCTACCTTATTGTCGCTGGAATTGTGGGTAACAGTTAGCCACGCCTGCATTTTCTCCGTGTTTTGATGCTCTTTCTCTAGTAATTAGTGGCCTACAGGGAATTATTTATGCCCCCCATGATGACAAATTTAATTTCTAAGATTTCAGCAGGAAAGTACAGCTGTAACAGTTTATTTCGGTGTTTGGTTTTGATGCTCTATAGTAATTCAGTTTTTGCATTGATTCAAAAGACTTTGACTTGCACATCAGGTAAAAATATTCAAATCAAATTTAGCGCACAAATGATCAATTAATTGATAATATACAGTTGTTGGTCGGTCCGTCTCTCTAAGACGCTCTCAACGATGATTAATGACCGTATCTGTGAAACGAGTTTCACCAGTGCACAAGTACAAGAATATTTTAATCGCGACTACTATTAGGATGAATCTCTTAGTTTGTCATCCACATGTGGAAGATTCATTTAAAAAAATATCAAATCCCGTCATTTTACACGAGCAATGTACATCAAATAATTGGCAGTATATATGTAGATTTCATAATTTTCTTTTCAATTCTCTTGTTGATACAGCTCCAAACTTGAGCATCTAAAAGTGAGATGATTGAGCATTATAATATTTTTAATTGATATATATCGAATACACGGGATGAGAAACAGTTTTGAGTGGGTCTGGCACAGCGAGCTTCAGTGGCTAGTATGTGTGTTACTTACCCATGTTTTTATGGTATTTTTATTTTTGTTCAAAATAAGTCGCAAAAAATGTTTCGTTAGTTCTTAAATAAGAACTCAGAGCGTTTTATAAAGTGTCATTTATTCATCGGCGAGTTGCATATGTATTGTAACATAGCAAAAGTTAATAATAATTAAATTGATGTCTGCCCAGTGAACGAGGTCTTTGCGAAACATAAAACGCCCTGAAAAACTTTAGCATTTCGCGAGATAAAAATGATTGATCTTATTGAATTGATCTTATTCTTTGGAGCTTGAGCGGCTCGTTAATTAAAATGGTCTGGGGTTCAGAGTTTGATGCAAATCAACGACGTTAAAAATACGTAACATTTCTCATGCGAATTCAACCGAGAATCTCAAACGAACTCAATTGAGTTATTTTCAACACAGCAAAAATAAAAAATTATTTACAGCATGATAGAAATAATGCGAGTAGAGCAAATTGCCAACAACCGACAATTTGACCTCTACTAGCAATGGCTTATGGTTGTTCAACTAACTGAAAAATGAAAACGAGAAAGTGTTACTCAGAGGCTAATTTGATTACGAATGAAGCAGGGCATATTGCAAAGCAACCACTTTTATCTCCAAGTTTGTTGGCTTCACAAAACTTCCAGCCAAACTGCTGACAAAATGTTCTTGCTTTGAAATGAACGTCTGTCAACTGATGTTACCCTTCAAAACTTTTAATTTTGATCAGACGAGAAATAAGGAGTTCAAGCTTACGATAAGTTCTGTAAAGAATTTGTGATGTTCCCTACCAAAATATCAACAGTCAAAGATACTCGTACTCTGTGAGTGAATCGAGGAGTCAGTGTTGCCTTCCCCACTCTAATAATTTGCTTAATTTGTAGGCATATATGTAGATTTATGTATCTTCCGCCTGTAGCATTCCCAATAATTTATTATTATTTTAATGGAACCATAGATAGCATTCAAAGGAAATAAAAATCCTGCATTCGCTCGGTTTTGCTTACAAGTCGATAAATATTGCAACGATAAAAATTGAACTTTTTGTATAAGAAAATGCAACTTATCGCGAGGAAAAATATTTACCAATGTCTTTCAAAAACCTCTTGGCTCATATCCATCTACTACTGAGAATGACCGTCGAGTGCATATTTATTTACTTGTTTCGTGTCACGCTCTTAAGAATAGATAGATATATATTAGCACTGGCGCTCTTGGCTTCAGTTCACTGATAAATAATGCACTCATTTTCGCTGTACAAATGCACTATAATAAGTCACTTTCAAAAAAATTTGAGAGATCCAGAGCCTTATATAATCGAGTCCGTATCGTGGATACCGATTTCGACGGGGTACTGCATATTACAAGATGCACACACAAGCTCGCAGTTGCTTTCAGTGATGCTGAAAATTTCTGTATCTAGGAAATGAAATGAACGGCCATAACTACTTCTATTGCAGCTCAAAAATACTGTATTCTAAGTGTTTATTACTGTCATTTGCTCACGTGGCAGCAGGTGTTGGAAAAAATGCTGTGTCAATTAAAGAGACGAAGAGAGAAAACGCAGTGCGCAAACTTTGCTGATCGGAAAAAACTATATTTAATTATCTGTAAAATGTAACAATTAATTAGTTTAATTATTGTTAATACTAATATTACCTTTGATGTGTTCATTTGTTGATAAATTTGTTTGGTGTCCGCTTCTTCCGTCTCTCTGTTGCGTTCATTTGGATGCTTAATGACCGTATCTGTGATACGAGTTTCACCAGTGCACAAGTGCATGAAAATTTTAATGGTGGGTACTATCAGGATGGATATATTTGTTTGTCATCCTCATCTGCAAGATTTACTAGAGGAAAATTTCGAATCCCGTCATTTTTGACGGGCCATGTGCACTAGATAAGTAAAATTCTCAAAAATTTCAAGACTTAAATTTGAGTTCTCACGTACTCAAGCTCTTTCTGGTGAAAACCAGCGACGATGCGCAAATGGGCTAAAATCCTGAACTCGAAAGTTCGTAAAGCATTTCTACGCGCCGGTAATTAGTAAATAACTCGGAAATCTGAGAAATGCGCGCATTTATGAATGCAGGGATTTCCAACAATGTAGTGTCGGGTGCAATAATTTTTACGTTGATTTCTTCAGAAAACCTCTGAGTCTTGCTTTCCAGGAGCTCTCAGGTCACCAAATTCTGACACATGACCATAAAATTAGCGACATTAAATTAAAGCAAGAAACAGAAATAAAAGTCGAACTCTTTCGCATTGTGTCCTTATTCCCCTCTTGGTAAAATTGAATTATTTCTTATTCACATACTTCCTCACCTTCTACTTTATTAAGAACAGCATTTTTGCGTCCACTGGTTAGATTCACAACACGGACATTGATTCATTCTTTGTGACTGAAAGCATTTCCCCGTTGAAATGGGAGCAAAAATATCTCCCTTCCGCCTGGCCGTTTCGATGCAGCAACGCAATTTAAAAATTTACTTGCGTAAGATTGACTGGTGAAAGAGAAATGGACGAGT
Organism: Platorchestia sp. MABIK; assembly: GCA_014220935.1. Taxonomy (NCBI): domain Eukaryota; kingdom Metazoa; phylum Arthropoda; class Malacostraca; order Amphipoda; family Talitridae; genus Platorchestia; species Platorchestia sp. MABIK. The sequence goes on from JACJUY010002063.1 coordinate 20,240, forward strand.
ACAATTGATGACAGAGAAAACGAGGACTCATGCTTCTCTGTGCCGGCAAAAATTGTTGAAATTTTTCAATTTCATGCAGTTTTTAACTTAGATTTAATTTAATAGTTAAGAAGTTTGCGATTTTATAATCTTTAAAACCTCCTTTCATGGAGTTTTTTACGCACACCTGTAATGCATGTGCTTTACGTGACTGCTTAGGAAATCTCAGTCACCATGTAAGGAAGAGGTGAACAAAGTGCTTTTGGTGTCAGAACTAGACAACTGCTCTGCTTTAACATCAAACGTTTCATGTATTTGGAAATTTCTCATGCAGGACTTACACTCACTTTCACGCAACGTTATCGTTCCTAATGCATAAGTCAAAGAAATTGGCATTAAAAAATTGGTGTCTTAGCGGAAGCTCACACGAGGGCGAATTTCTTGCTGTTCTGTAATTCCGACATGCCGTTTGAGTTTGCCTTTGCTACTCGTAGAGAGCTTTGAATTCTGTAACGATTCTTGTTGGTTCACAAAGTTGTTCTTTTCAAATGTTTGTGGCGGAGCATTTGTCTGATATGAAATTGATAGAAAATTGCATTTGCTTCGCTGTAAATCGATTGGTCACGTCTGACTTTGATTTTGACGTTTGTTTAATTCAGACTTTGATTCGTACTCATGCATTGGACGTGTGAGTTATTAATTTGAGATCGGAATGAATGCCACGCACTTTGCCACTTCACCACTCACGATCACGAGTAACTTATTCCCCAGGAATGTTTTTGCTCATTGACCTGTTACATTTTAGTGTCAAATGCAGTGTTGTTTTATTTTTTTATTTTACATGAATAGCGAATTAAAGCATATGAAAATGACGTACAAAGATAACATCCAATTAGCGTCAAATTAGCATTAGACAATATCTAAATGGCAAATTAAAGCATGTAAAAATGACGTACAGAGATAACATCGAGGTGACTCAAGTCGTTCGTGTTTGATTTCCAAGTACAAACATTCTGAAACGTGTGGAGCAAATGACCAAGTTACGTGTGAAGCGTATAAATTTATTTCATGTTGCTGAAATATATTTTAACACATGTATAGAACTGATCAATCAAGAAAATCTGATACTCTAATTACCATCTATCACTAAGTATTTATTATAAAATATTAAAAAATAAACCCACATTTTTATTTATTCCACAATGAACATTGTGTATAATAATTTGTTATATGCCCACATATAATTAAGAACATCATGAAGCCCTACAGAAATATTTCAAACATTTCAAAAAAACAGTTTACTGGCAAAACTGCTGAACGTACTGGCTAATTATAGTACCATCAATAACAGTTTTAGAAAACTGCAGAACATATTTTTATGCACAATTAAACATTTGTGAAATGAATCAGATTCCACCCTAAACACAAATATTTAATTGAAAATTAACATTTCTGTACATATAAGAATATTTTCGATAGGTAATACTTTTTAAAAGTTGGCATAAATGGAATTAAGTTGTCAAGCATGGAATTAAGTTAGCATGAATGGAATTAAGTTGTCATGAATAAAATTAAGTTGGCATGTATGGAATTAAGTTGGCATGAATGGAATTAAGTTGTCATGTATGAAATTAAGTTGGCATGTATGGAATTAAGTTGGCACGAATGGAATTAAGTTGTCATGTATGAAATTAAGTTGGCATGTATGGAATTAAGTTAGCATGAATGGAATTAAGTTGTCATGAATAAAATTAAGTTGGCATGTATGGAATTAAGTTGGCATGATTGGAATTAAGTTGTCATGTATGAAATTAAGTTGGCATGTATGGAATTAAGTTGGCATGAATGGCATTAAGTTGGCATGATTGGAATTAAGTTGTCATGTATGAAATTAAGTTGTCATGTATGAAATTAAGTTAGCATGTATGGAATTAAGTTGGCATGAATGGAATTTAGTTGTCATGTATAAAATTAAGTTGGCATGTATAGAATTAAGTTGTCATGAATGTAATTAAGTTGTCATGTATAAAATTAAGTTTGAATGCATGGAATTGAGTTGGCCTGTCTGGAATTAAGTTGGCATGTGTGGAATTAAGTTGGCATGTATGGAATTAAGTTGGCATGTATGGAATTAAGTTGGCATGTATGGAATTAATTAAGTTGGTATTTGTGGACCTGTCCTCATGAAAAGGAATTTAGTTTTCTCATTTGATCTGGTTTCTTCAACTAACGATACAGCATCGTCATCATTCAGCGTCATCATTTTTCAGCATCATAACTATACAGATCATCATTATACAACATCATCATTTTTCAGTATCATCATTATGCAGCATCATCATTATACAGTATCATCATTTTTAAGCATCATCAATATACAGCATCATCATTATACAGCATCATTTTTGGGCATCATCAATATACAGCATCATCATTATACAGCATCATTTTTAAGCATCATCATTATACAGCATCATTTTTAAGCATCATCATTATTCATGCTCACGCTCCGTTAGCTGCCACGCATTAGCTATAATTCCCGTGCGTGAGCGCATTCTTGAGCTCATCGCAGCGTGTTTTTTCAAAATAACTTTAGCATGGAATTTTCTTTTTCAAACTAAACTCCAAGGAAAACTTTTTCGAATAACGTTCATGTGTAAATTGCTCTAAACGTCAATGATTGAATTTATTTTTAGACGACACTCCTGAGAAGACTTTTGTTATCAAAGAACGATGGACAACTTTTTTTTAAAGTCAAAGCTGGGGTGAAAACTTTTAAAACAACGTTCATATGGAAAATTTTGTTGAGCAACGCTCGCTCCTCTAGCAAATTTTTAAACGCGACGTTTGTGTTTAATATACTATCAATTTGTTTTTTAAATTTCTAACTATTACTTTAGTAACATAATTCTCAAAGCAACGAGTGAGTTAAAAGAGTCCAAAGTGAGATCAACTCGAAACATTTCTTTTCCTAATTTATCAAATTTAAACACTAGGAAATTTCGTTCTCACACACATCCACAGTACTTTATCAATGTTCGACATAAAAACATAGATTTCTCTAAGTGCATTTAAACTGCTTATGAAGCCATCACTTCGTAGAAATGTTACTCTAGAATACCTCTGTACATTAACGCAGGACATTCTACTCAGCTTACCAGCTCCGTTTCATCTAATTCAAGAACCGTCGTAATTCCATAGATTTGATCGACTTCGCAGCGCCACCTAAAAAATTAATAAATCATGGCAGTGAGCTTTTAAAAAATAAAAAAAGACGTCTTTCGATGTCTGTCGTCGAACAAGAGCACTACCTATCAGTGTTTCTTAATTTGCACAGAAACTTAAGTGAAGTCCGAATTGTCCTTCGGTGCGGTAGATAATTCCATCAACCCTCAGTAACTGGAGCCCCAGAAACTCCTGAGGTCTAAGGAGCTTAACTCTTTGATGAAGTTTCCTTCCACATCAAAATTATGATAGAAACGGTGTGATAGCGCCATGGAAGGAATGCACGGTTATGAAGAAGAGTCTCGGGAGAGAATTGCGAGTTTTTTTTGAGTGTCCAATTCGTACACGGAGCTAGTGTTGAACGTAGTTCATGAAATGACAGTTTAGCGTGCGCTGTGTTGTTTTTCAAATCTTGTCGCAGGGATTAGTCTGGTCTCACTATTCACTCAGAGTTTTCACAACACGCGAAAGCCTTTCACTGATTCGAAAGGTCCCTTTGCATTGAATTATTCTATTCATCCTGCGCATGCGTCTCTTTGAAAGCGTGGCGTGACTCCCTAAGTGTCTGCTATTGTCCCTTCCCTCAGTCCTAGGGAACATGCCTCAGTTGACACGCAAACCATCGCGTAAGAGTCAAGTTATGTATTGAAAACGTAGGACAACATTTCTATATCTTCTCCCGAAATTTCGTTATAGTCTTTTAAAGTGTAAGATGTTATTTTGAAGTCATATACGTTTGGTAAAAAAATTTATTTAACAGTGAAATAGTTGCTGCTGAGAGATTTCTTAAACACATCGTGTAACATGAGTCTCAGATAAAGTTATTGTCGCATTTTGTGTTGAGAAAAACAATACCATCGATTGAAATTTTTACATGACTACGACAACCCAAATTAAAATTAGGCTATTACTGTTACCTTTTTTTGGCGTACATTTTGAATAAATGCATGAATTACAGTATTTAATGTTTAATTTTCTATCAGGAATTTTCTTTTTTTCTTCAAACAGTATCTTTTGATACCAGCCTTACGTAAAACTTTATTTGTTCGCTTCAATTCTTACATTTTTACTGGAGCGCATTAGTACAATACACAAGCGAAGAAGCCGTTTCAAAATTTTAAGGAATTAGAATTTCTTTGTTTCAATTTTCTAAGACATCATGTGTTTGAAAATCTGTTTAAATAGTTGATATTTACGTGTGTTTGAATAACAATTTCTCACAAGTCTGAGTTGTCATTGGCGATTGAAAAATATCTGAAAGACTTTCTTCACTGTGCTCCATAACAAAGCTATTTGAGAGCATTTAATCAGCGTTTTACTTCGATTCTGAAATAAAATCGTATGCATACAATTCTTTCCTCTGTCTTTTACCTCCAACTAAGTTATACTCCGTTAAGGTGTTCTATTTTTTCCATTGAGTCGTAAGAAATATTCAATTAATTCGGTATTGTTTAGTTGAAAAACCAAAACTGCCCACAAATAGAGGATTTTTTTGCGCGCTCTCAGTTACTGTCGTCGCGGCAAGCAACTGTAGCATCGAATTCCACAATGCACACTGTAGCACACAGCAAACAAACTTAAATCTTGTTGGGAAGTGGCATTTTGCCTGTTCTTTGCTGCTCACATTCTTTTTGACTAAGCGCATCAATACTGCAACAATAACAATCCCATCTGGCGACATGATGTCTAACTTTCACTGTTAGACAATTCCAGAACAAATGGGATTCGCTGAACAATTACATCAGATTAGGCAAGCTAGTATTCGTAACTATTTGATTTTCAATTTTCCATTGATAATTTCATTATGTTCTTTAGTGAAAATGAACAAGAGAGTTGAAGTTATGCTACGTAATAAGCAACTATCCGTCAATTAGGTAATTTGAATTTAAAATTAGTGCTCCATAGGACCGAAACTCAAAAACATTTCATTACAAGCTCAGTATTGAGCCAGTAAGAGATTGAGATGACATTGTCTGAGCGTCTTGTTTTGCGTCAAAGCCTTCATTGCGGGACTGAACTTTCACATAAAATGGTTTACCAATCAGAAGCCTTGAAATTGGGCATCGCAAAGCTCGCAACTCCTCCGTCTCCAGTTCCAGGATAGCAGCAGCGCTGCAAAGTTGCTGGATGTCATGTGCACCTGATCCTGAAGTTCCCAGTACGGCAGCTGAAAATGAAGAGTTCGATTGGAATTTGATCTCATGTTGCTTGAAGGCTGGAGAACTCGATCATATCGTAATAGGTTCTGAAGTAAACAGCACAGTTCAAAAAGTCAGGGCTTATGATTTTGAACAGGATAAAAATACGTGCGAGTTGATAAAAATGTGTTGAATGTTATTTCAATTGATGATGTGGGTGAATTTGGATGCCAAAGTCGCACAACTTAAAAGTTTGGTTTCTTGGTTCATTACTTTAGAGGAGGCTTGCATGTCTTCGACCACCATCGTCATAAATTTTTATTTTCATTGTTGAATGTGTTTGGAAAGGCCAAACAGGCGCTAAAAGTTTGGGAGCCAGTTTTATCATGAGCAGAGAAGGCTATCACGGAACAGAAGTCATCCGGACGAAGTCCAATGGAGACTCAAGTTGGTCCGTAAGCTAGACCTGAACACTGGAGCTCTACTGGGACTTAGTGCAAATTCTCATAAAACACTGTTGCTAGATTAGCTTTTGTTTTGCATAACGTTCTCATGTTCGATGGTTCAAGAATTGATATACTGATAAATACTTTGGTTTTGAAATTTACCGTTGAGTTGATATCAGGATCCATAATTTAACTTCTAGCTATCTCAATAAGTAATACTTCACACGAAAACTGTTCACAAACATGGCTTGCTTTTCTTCTTCATGTTACGTCGGTAACGACGTCTGTACCGTGAGCTGGTTTATGGCAGTACAAATTTTTTCAAATTAAAATTCGTTTTGGTTTTTGGAACAGTTGTGTAATTTTATGATGTAAGATATAAACCGCTCTTATTCCAACCACCATGTGTGCAGTTTTGCCTCTAGACCTTCCGCACTCGAATTAATAATCTTGGAAGAACTTCGCTGGTAACTTCTATGAAGAAATTTGAAAAAATCTGAAGTTCCTCAGTTCTCGGGCGTCCAAAACATCATTTCCGAGATGCGTTACGAGGTGTTCAGCGTGCATTCTTGTTCAACTTTCACCTGAGGCACCAGAAAGAATGGCCAAATTTTACAGCCATCTTTTTCTCTCATGCCTATCTGTCAGCATGATTCACAACGCACACTACAGTGCTTTTATGGGAAAATGAATTAAACAGCAAGGAACTCTAAGAACTCGAATTTGTTATTTGAAGAGACGCTGAAAATGAAATTGAATTTACAATATATGACTTCTATTACGACCCAATGAAATATTTTCGAAGGTAAATATGTGACAAAACACAGAACACCTGCGTATAAAAGTCATGGCTTCTTAAATGATACGCCTCACGCTACATTCATGAAGAATTAGTGCAGAACATCAATCAGAAACATTCATCGCTTTTGTAGGAATTTGAACTCAGTAATTTAAACTTCAAAAGTCGAACTTGAAATAATGGGTCAGAAAGACGCTCCATATTATTTTGAGTGATTTCTCCTTTCTGCACTCGTCCTCAAAAATGCTAAAAAACTTTCGTTATGTTTGTAGTTGCATGAAATATTCATACAATGAAGCGAAACAGAAAATGTGCAGTCCTTAGCTCAAAGTGAAAGTTAACCGAAGCGACAACATAGACCCATAGAATGCTTTCCAAAGCCTTGAATGTTTCAGACTTCTTTGACACAGCTCTCAAAGTTGAACGAGATAGAATCTACTTTTTGGGAATTTTTTCGGAGACTTATAATTTTCTAAAACAGTAATCTGAAATAAACACAGCATAGTTTCAGTTCCTGAAGATCTTTTGTAGGCAACAGGTAACTCCCCATTTTGTAGACATCAGGTAATTCCCCATTTTGTAGGCATGTGGTAATTCCTTACTTCATTTTTTCCTCATTGACCTGATTTCCTGATTTGATTTAATTTTGTTTATCTTCAATTAGGTAAACTCCATCGTTCAAAATTTACTGTATTAAATGACATGGGATATTTATTGAAAAGAAAACCGACCGTGAAAAAAGCTGTTAAAATTATTTCAAGAATTCTGCAGATATAATATGAGAGATATATATAAATATACACACGAGATTTTATGAAACCATTCGGATATCTCTGCGCACTCTTCTGCGAAGAGTGCACGCATGCATGCAATAATTAGGAGGCTCCAAAAACTCTCCACTGCTCAGGCATGTCACGTTTGAATTTACTAAGTACCTGGAAATCGACTCATAAGCCCACATTTAAAATTGCAATGCTTTTGATCCCAAGCCCACTCGTAGAACGACTTCCTTGCGTTCTTTTGAATTCTATCCACAAGATCTTTGATGGTTTTTCCTTTTGTCTCGTCGGCCATAAACACAGCGCGATCTTGCAATTTTACGCCGTCTAAATTTTTTACAGAAGTACCCGGATAAATTCCCAACTGGAATTCCCCGTTGGACTCGGAACATGAGTTTATGGCGGGATTATGGAGGGAATATTCCTGAAGTATGAGCCGATTCGTTCCGCTAGACAAGGCCGTTTGAATGACTCCTATCGTCAAAAAAATGCTCTGAAAGTTGTCAATTTTTCAAGAATAGGCTTTCGAATTCCTGCACGAAACGACTGCAAGGACGAAAATGTTTCCTTATGAGAGGAGTTTGCATTGACAAATTGTCGCAAAGCGGAGTTGAAATGTTCAATCCCATAGAGATTCTAAAGTGAGTTTGCCTGTAACACCCACGGACTGGCTTCACTCGGCACCAAGACACAGCTTTGAAATTTACTTTTCGTGTCAGAAAAAAATTTAGAAGTGATTCGTCTCAAGATTCAAGAAAATGAGCTGACAAAATCCACCACTTTTTTTCAGCGATTGAGGTTTGTATCCCTAGACACTACCTGAAAGAATACGGTCATACATGCACGCAATGTCGAAAGAAATGTCGAGTTGAATCATAGCTCCTCAAGTCTGCCACTTGCAGGTGTCTTCTATCACAGTCATGAAACAATGCAATATTTATTAACTCCTTTTTTTACCGCAATGATGAAATGATGTAATATTAATTACCCTCTTTACAAATCGTCTCTAAGTTTATTATGTATGGGTTTATTTCTCGAGCCCAAGATTTTAGAAAAGGAGAATGCTCATGAGCAAGGCAAATGATTTAAAATCATCATACCTTTCATCTCCGTAATGAAAAAAACTAGTTTCACTCTCGCATCAGAGCATCGCCTCAAACGACCGCTATAACCACTTGCAGAGCGATATCGTATTTGTGTTCGGCTTAAATTTGTTATCACAGATACTAAATACTAAAACTTGAAGACTTTAACACGAGGGGAGAAATTCAGGGTCTGCTGGCTCTTGACAAAATAGTAATAATTCCCAAAGTCTCCATAAATTTGGAATAGAATCTGACAACATTTAAATCAAGGGAAACTATGTAATTTCCAAATTCATTTATCTAACAGATGTGGCGGGAGATGATGATGCTGAACTCCATTCGCGCTCCCGCCGATTCTCTTTTCAATGAACTTTTCCTGCTGCAGGTAATCCTCGAATATACAGGCTGAACGTAGTTTAAGTCATTAGTGTCGGAATCTGCGTTACAGCCGCCCGGTCTCTGAAATAATATTCTCGAGAAAGTTCCTGCAAATTTTATCTATTCCCTCGTTTTGAAAGCTCCAATCCAAGTGTCAATAAAGCCCTTTTAAAATTGGGATATGAGGTACTTTTTTACGAAGTCTTAAGAGCAGAAAGACATAACGTTTCCATGTACGCAAATTAATGGAGATCAACAGCTTTGCAGATTTGCAGAGACCTAATCTCTCCATCGAGGCGCCTTTTCATAACCCCTGGACCGGCGATTTTGGTAGGCCTTTGCCTTGTATTTTAGACATCGTTACGGCAGTCCCATTTGACTACGACCATAAAAGTATTAGGGCATGACATAGAAGGCTGTTGTTGTACAAAATATTCCAAGAAAACAGCAATATTCTTAACAAAGAAGTCCTCATAAATGCTGACACTAACGGTTTTTATGAGTCCTTCTTGGGACTCAAGAAATCTGGAAACCAGATCAGGAATTCTGGAGACGCTGAAATGTTGCCGTATGGCGGCTTCCGTGAAACCATTGTGAAATTTCTCGAGAGGCACATTGGGGCCTGTATTGAAATAAATCTCGCATGTACTTCGGAGGAAATTTCGAGCTTTAGATTACACGAATTTTGAAAATCCGTGGCTAGCAATTTGAACAATATTTACCCTTGATGATTTTCGTTGTGCATGTGTCCGCGTGTTTTGATTTAGCATCTTTAAATTTTATGACATTCATTTTTTACAAACCAATGCAAATTCCCAGCGGGGTAAGACGAATACTAGTGATTTTGTGCCTAATGTATTTTTCACATAATTGTTTGCAACTTGATCGCATTCACGCACCATAACCGAAACTTGGCTGCCGTCGAACATTTATCAAGCTTTTAAAAAGTCATTTTACTTGTATTTCTTTAGATTTTATTCACATGCTTTATTTTCAGATCTAACTTACGACAGGAAATTTTTGGGTGATAACTTTTAGATCAACATGTGTGGATGGGAATTTAATTCATCGGTGTTTGAGTGCGAAATTCAGTTGGAACAATCAGAGAATTCACAAATTTCAAATCGAAGCGGTTTGTTTGAGGCGATATGTTTGTTGTGAGGCTGCAGTGTAGTTGGCGGAGCGGTTTGTTTGAGGCGATATGTTTGTTGTGAGGCTGCAGTGTAGTTGGCGGAGTGGGATAGCAGAGGGGATGATGGAAAAACATCGCAAAAATATACATGTCAGAAAAACTTGTGACGAGTAATGCATGAAGCTCTGAAGGGAACTAGTGAAAAAATTTAAAGAACTGGTTTTCTCAAAATAAACATGAACAATGTTCTCCCACAAAAACATAAGTTTTACGCGATTCCTAGGTTTACTCGCTATTTCAGGTCTGCATATTTTGTACTGAGGATACCTCCGAGTCTTCTGCATATTGATTCATTATTTTTCCGTGGATTTCTTTACCTACGACAAGCTTTTCCTCACCACATTAGCCGTTTACTCGCGAAAAATAGGAAATTGAATCTAATGGATCTAATTAACTTTCCCAAGTATCTTAGATTCATTTCAGCAATTGAGTCTTTGACAATGTTGCAAGATTCTGAAGAGCGTGACTTTACGCTCATGAACAACTTTACAACCTTTTGTGCTGTATTCAAGACTTGGCTGCAGGCGTTTTTTAACAAGAAAAATTATTTATCTCTGTGCATCGCCAGTTTAACATGAGAATTATAACAGTTTTGTAATTGAAGTTTTTATAAGGTTGGCTCCTCTGTTCTTTCGTGTCTGAGATTCTCTTACTTTGATGGAATGAAAGAAAGCGTCAGAGCTGCACCCATTTACATCTGAACGCTCGTTCATTAATGCAGGCTTATGCGAAAACGAGATCGTCAATAATTTTTTCAAATGAGCCGGGCATTTAAGCTTTCTCTCGCTTTAAATCCTCCGGAAATAACAGTAATCAATCTTCATTTTTTCCCATCAAATTCGGAGAAATACGGTGGATGAACTCAGCATCAATATTGCACTTTCAAATTGTGCTGAAAGCCACAGGCACGGGTCGAGAGTAAAATTTTATTTCAGGCTTGCTTTATGTTCCGTGACAATTCATCGAGCTATTTGATCTAGCACTCGGCATAAAAATCACGATTTTGCAGAAAATGTATGCAGAAGTACATTCATATTATTTGATTACACTTATCAAATAAGCTTCGTGGTTTTTTATCATCTCACCTTGAAGTAAAGAGCGGCATATTTCAGGACCACAGCGCATTTTTTGTGACATATCTTCCATTCTGATGCACGAAGCCCTCTAACAGTGAGATTCTACTTCTTTTCCCGAGAGGCAAAAGTACGAGTGACTCGCACCAGCAGCGACGGTGTGACGCTATATCAAGTATCCCGCAACTCCTCGGGAGACTTCCCTTACCCTTACTCTCTAGCGAAAGTTCGTGCAAGTTTTCTAGGCGAAGTCCGCCGAAAGCTGTCTTTTTAGCCCTGGCTGACAAATGATACCAGGAGACACGAGCTGTCGCTGGCGAACGACGTTATTTTCGGAGGCGTTGATGTACTGAGGTTGCTGGGAATGGCCATTTTGTGTCGTTGTGGTGCCGTTTGATCAAGGTGCAGAGTAGGCAGAGTTTCGAATACTTGTATGCAGTAATGAGCACATGTCACTTATATCGTTATGAGTAAGCGAATGCAGTTACATTGGATAGACATAATAAAGGCTTAATGTGCGGTATTATGGGAAGTTACTCTTAAAAAAAATTATTTAATTTTATTTCAACAGTCAATCGATTGTGTTAAATTTTTTCTACTGTGTGTAAAATTTTCGAATTGAGCAAGTAAACAAGAAAGCTTTAATTTATGCGGGTAAAAGTTTGACTGTTTTTGCATTCGGGAGGACATCCTCATATTTTAGAAACAAATTTTTTGTGTATTTAAACTAATTGTCTACATTGCCTTCCATTCACAATCGACTCTTTAGTGTTTAACAAACAGGCTAAAAATTAACTCGTGAAAGTTGACCTGCTAATTTATTCACGCAAAATTGCTTCCGTGTTCTGTTTACAAAGTTCATAGAGACAAAGATGAAGTTTGAGTTACCTGAAAAATGAAAAAACAAATGGAGTGTTTAAAAAATACCATTCTGTTATTTTTCGGAAGCATTCATTGCATTGAATTTGACTCGTGTGATCTATGACGCTCATCACCGTTGCATGTGTTTTTTCCTGTGTACAAAGAGTGATTATGCAAACACACTTTGCAACTGCAGTCTCAATTATGCAGGGCGAGTTAATCCTGATTAGCTGTACAGTAACTGCTAATTTCAATTCTGGAGCAAAGTCAAAATGAAAATATCCGCGATGTAAAAATTCCTGATAGAAAAAAATAACAGAGGAAAATAAAGTGTCATAGGAGTGCTGTTCAGAGTTAACCCAGTTAGCGAGAGCGAAAGGATTTATTTATTAAGAGTAAATGGGTGCCTCAAAGTGAAATTTGTCTCTCATGAAAACAGAGCAAATGACGATGGACAATATAAAAATACATAGATTATCTACATAGTTAACGAATACTTTCCAATATTGATTCGCGTTACAGTGAAATAGTTTCCATGGTAGTGTTGGTTTCATATTTATATTAAAGTTAACCTCCAATATATCAGGATGGCAGGATCGTCGTAGATGTTGACTGTCCTGAGCATCACAGAAATCCGCGTTTTCCTGGTTTTCAAATTTTATCACAGTTTGGTGCGACTGGTCTCGAATGACTGAATTTTCCAACCACACAAATAATTCCCTAAGAAATTCTAGAGCTTGTCTGACAAAAAAGAAATCGCTATTGTTTTAGATTACTACAGCTTATACTCGGAAGCGAGAGCCTTTTACGCTTTTCCCGAACAATTTATTACTGAAAGAAAAAAATTCTAAAGGACAAACTCTCACTCATTTATTTAAATATCACTGTTATGAGTTTTAGCCTCACAATATAGGTGAATGATATTCTAATTTCCACGATTGGTATGTTCAGTCAGATAAAATTAAGTCAAATTCAGTGAGATAAAAGTAATTTTGAAACTTAGATATCATCCGGAATCAATACATGAGGTCATTCACACAGAGGAGGAGAATCTGAGGATTAAACATGAAAACTGCAGTTCAAAAAACAGCCGATATCTTAAACAGTTTTTTGCATTCCGTGAAGGCCGCACAGCACCAAAGAGGTGAAATGTTCGATTACATATTATATATCTACATATATGTTTCTGAAACATAATATGAGAAATCCGACACTTTAGTTTGTTTCTCAATATATTTAAATAAGATACGTTAATATTGAAATATTTTGATAACTTTTGAATAACATTTGCAATAAAAAATATATGACATTAGTTTGTTTTGTAACAAATTTCAAATAAGATTTGTTTTATTTAAATTTCTTAATAATATTCAAACAATATTTAAAATAGGAAATCCCAGATATTAGTTTTGCTTTGTAATGTAATTTTTTGTATTCTTCCTGCTTGTACACCTTCAGGTAATTTAATCAAGACCAAAACTCACATTTGATGTCACGGTCTTACGTTTCTGAACGAAGAGGCAAAATTGAAGTCCGTCAGTGGCTTCTATGGAGTTGAAGTTTGAAAACCTTTTATCGAGTTCCGATATTTTGAACTATCTTGCTTCCCAAAAAGTGTATATTCAATTTTTCAATTTTTAACTAACCGCTAAATGAAAATATTAACTAGATTGAATAATTATTAGTATTAATATTATTTGAAACGACCATTTCTTGAATTACTATATGATTGCTCAAACATGAATATTAAATATTATACCAACTGCAAAGTCACGATACTAGCAAGCTTCGATATTTATCCTGACATTTTGTGTTAACTTTCTACTGCGTAAATTATCAATTATCAAATTAACAATACATGTTTGAGCACACGATAAAGTTAACTCTTCATGATTGCTCTAAAAGCTATATCGGGTATCAGTTATCGCGTTCAAAGTTATAGTCTGATCAAAACTTCTTACGTATCGGTGTTTGATCGAAGAAATAACGGGTGACTTGGGCTCGATTCAGTAGCACAAATGAGATGGAAAATAGAAAACTTCTTGAAGATTCCAATTGGAAAAAGTTTCGGTATGACGGAGCAAAAGCTCATGCTATGAAATGTATATGTGGCGCTTGTTGCGTTAAATAATATTGGAAAGTAATTTGTACATTGTTCATCCCCCGGTACTAGACATGCGGTTATACCACAAGTGGGTTTATGGATTATACCTTCATTCCTGACAGCGAATAAACCAATAATGCAAAGAGAAACAAATTTAGCAGTAAGCTTGGGCCAGTACTTGGATTATTTTGGTGCGTCCTGGCAAAAAATCCCCAGACACCAATAATTCTTAACCGGCTGACCCATGTACAGACTCCATTACTTTACATACATCAGATAGAGCAAATGGATATTGGACGGTCAGCTTACGCCACAGCTACTACAGCTCCTGACCTAACATGCGCAGTCGTTGATTTATCTGTTTTCTAATTCACGACCGAGGAATAAATCGTGGGCAGATTTGCAGATTGTGTACAGATTGAGAGTATCCTGGCTACAGTCTCCCAGGCTTTGCTAGAACTCTCTTGTATCATAATGTTGCGATGACTGTCACTTCCACAAATTTAAAAACCTTTTTGAAGGGTAGTTTTGTTCCGAAAAGAAATAAGTACCTGTGCAACAAGTTGTGAAGATATTTTTCTAATGTTTGTGAATGTCCAGCATTTATAATAGCGTGAATTAAAAACGACAAAATTATTCATTTTTTAAGTGATACTAACCTATTTTAAAGAGAGGAAAGCTTTTTATCGCTAAAAATCAGTTTAAGAGTGAAACATCTTTCCTGTTTTTCATTTCATGGGATCTGGACTTCAAGTAAAAATTTCAGGTTTGGAAATTTCAGATTACGAAGTTCACCCAAGGACAACTTCCAGATTTTGCCGTTGACATCCCGTGTCTCTATTTCAAAACGAAGTCTAACTTCCGACATGGCAAAAAAGAAGCAATCATTTCTGACCCTTTGACGCGAATTACACTCTTCCTATGTCAAGGATTCTTGTTCATCCCCCGGTTTAAACTTCACAATAACTTTTGAGTAAGAAATCTTCATCGACTCTTCTCCGGCACAACTGAGATTGTAATCACTCTTCCGCAGAAATAGAAATATGAAGCCTACTCAGTTTTGCCGTGAATTTCTCTGAAATCGACGGAAACGTTCAAGGAAAGTTTGAGTGTCTCCTTGTGATAATGTTCAACTTTTAGGAACAGCGCGCCCGAAGCCGTCGGTGAGAACCAAATTTTTGAAATCAAACAATATTCTTTGAAATTCGAAGGAATTGAATTCTCAGAAAAACGTTTTACAGGAATTTACTTCGTGGTACGAGCTGTAACATTTCTGTTAGCCACTACCTTGAGAACTCGGTGAAAAGCTTTAAGCGTACAAGTTACATTTCTATGTATTGAATGTTCTTTCCAAATTTTTTGAAAATTCAGGTTTAAATGCATCCTCTATTTAATTAATGCACTGGGGGAAAACGGAGGTTCGCTTCTGATAAAAATTGAACAAAAGTATCAACACGGGTTGAATAAAGTTACAAAATGAGATGCTCATTTTGAAAATGGAGCTTCAACCTTGGTATAAATTCGATTGTAATTGAGCACTTCCGACCCGAAATTATAACAAAATAAAGTTTTAATGCTCTTTTAATGCGAACAAACGGTAATCATGGGAAGGTGAGTAGCACGTTGTGTGTGTAATGAACTGTAATTAATTAGTGTGCCCCACAAATTTGACAGCGCACGATAAAGTGCAATGTTGTGAACGGAAAAACGAGTGAGAAGTGGCGCAATTTTTATTTAAGGATTGCAATTCAATCGCTAAAGCATCTACAATGACCTCAGCGCTCTCGTGAGAGGAATATTATCTTAAACGTGCTACATTGTTGGACATTTAGGCTTGCCATTAAAGGAAAATTACCATGTGTAAGTTAAGTTAACAATATCTACTTTATGAAGTCTTCAGGTTAACTAGTGTGTTTTATTTGTACCTGCTTTGAACATGTTCAACAATTTACTCGTTCATCAACCAAGTTTTTTCTCTTTCGTCGCATCCACAACTTAAAAATGATGTCATTACTCTTTTATATGTGTTTTACACGTAAGGCTAAATCACTCAGAACACTTTTCAGATACGCAGAGCTTCGCCCTGCAAACTGGTATTTAATCTTTGGGTGAAATAAATCTTGAAATTACCCCAAATATATTTCTTGATCAAGTAATTCCACCTTGCATCACAATGTTGAATGTTGCAATGTTGCATCACAGGGTAAAATAAACTAAGTTCATTTTTCATCCTTTCACACAAAGCAACTATTCTACCAGCTTAGCAGGCGTCCAAGTATAGTGTATTAGATAAAATGAAATTGTAAACAGAGAACAAGGTTTCCACAGGACTTTTTTACAGTCACTGGACTTAGTCGGGCCCAAAAGAAGTTATTTCTCAGCATGTTCATTGCAATTGCTCTAAGTTATGATTTTGTTCTAAAAATTGTTCGTGGAAATAATCTTCGGTATTTAAATTGTTTTAATTTTAAAACAGAGTGTGAGCATTTTTCTGAAATCATTGATGATATTCTTGATATGTTCTGCATGTCCCATGGATCTAGCACGTCCAATGAAGGCGAAGTTCATTTACGCTGAGAAATTTTCAATTTTCCTCATTTGGTGCGCTACCAACAACTGAGAAGAGAACGTACGCATTTTCTGCTTCAAATTTCGAGGGACTTCAAGCCACCAAAGTCGTTCTACAGGCTGGATTTTGCTGAAAGAGCATGTTGACTTCGATTGTTTTATTAACGACTTTTTTCCAGTATCACAATGAAAAAATAAGAATTTTCCACCGCGATAAAAACGGCAGTAATCATACAGTTCAGATAGTAGCGATAAGAAACAAACGATGTGTTATAACTGACGTGTGCCGTTTCAGGAAGACTGTTATTTTACGCTTTTCTCCGAAGCCAAAATTCCAATAGCATCTCCGGGTCCTCCATGTTCGCCCGTGTTGTGTGAATTTTTTTCAGAATTCCTACCTCACATGCAAATCGCAAGCAGAAATTGCCATGGTGCTCTCCCCACTCTACCTTCAAGTTATTGATGTGGCTTCTCGATCGTGAGCGTTTAGCTACAGTATCGCAAGGATGAGAAAAACGTGTAGTGTCATTTGATGTCGAACAGGATGTTATTCCACTTAAAAATTGATGACGTGGTAACAAGTGGAAATCAAAATCATATGTGACCTGCTTTTCGAAAATGTACGTCACACTTTGAAAAGAAGCATTAACAAATTTCGTTCAGACAATGTCGTAGATATTGTTCAAATTCAACAGAAGATCTTTAACAGCTTTATTTTTATAAGAAGCTAGCCAAACAAAAATTTACCATGCAATCCCGTAGTAAGAATGTAATTTTTATCACCTATTTGTCATCCAGTCCCCAGTGTTTGCTATGTCATACCAACCTTTACCACAGACGCATCAACGAATGGTCTGTTGATTTTGTCTACTTTCTTCAACTATTTCGCTGAGAGTCAGTCCTCCATTCTGAATGTATCGTGCGTTCGCAGAAGCAATTTTAACTGCAATCTGATTTCAAACTTCCGCAAGAGACTATTATTTAATTAAAATTTAATTTCAGTCTTTTTCACAGCCTTTGTTCACATCTGTAATTATTTTCCAGATAAATGACTGCTTAATTTCGGTGGATCGACTTCATCAATCTTTGACGTCAACAATCCATTTTAAAAGGTTTTTCGCGGAGCCACTCCTGATGCCGTCCTCGATAAATCTATAAAAAAATTCTGACCATCTGGTCAGTTTTTCCGCCCAACTGGAACCTCAAGACCAAAACATGGCACTAAATCAAATGGACTGCACACGAAGGTTTTTTCGAGGGCACCTTTCTGGGCTGAATTTGTGGGTCTCTTTTCTCCTATCGCGAGTTTTGAAAATTGAGGTACGGTCGGTAAAATGTGGAGTGTTTTTAGAGCTTTGTTTAAGTGATGAGCTTAAAATGTTGAACAACTTTCTGAGAGTGAGAATAATTAAGATAATGAGGGAATTTTTCAAGGCCTAAATATTGTTGGATTATGTTGGCTCTGGAAGAACTTCTGTAGGGGTAAAATACTGTTTACCGAGTCAAAATATTAAAAAATGTGTAGGGACTTTACATGTGATGATTTTGGACACTTTTACGTCATCGATCGCTAAATATCGTTAACCCCAGGCAGAGAATAAGTTTTTGTTCATGGAAGATGAGCCTTTCATAACACATCCGTTTTTCATTTCTGATACAACACAAAGAGTTACACATCTGCGTCGTTGCAGCTACGAGAATCGACATTTTAGTGCCAAAGTTGCAATATCTTGCATTGTGCTTGCATGAAATAGATGAACATGTATAATTTTAAAAAGAGTGCCCGGGAAAGAAAGGGATCTCGAGCTACTCACCTACTGTTTGTACTCCCGCGCCCTCTTGTGGTCGTTCGACTCTTACCAGAAGCGGGAACTACTCTCATACTCGTACCCTTTTCTCGCACGAGTACTCCTGCTTCCACTAGTGGTCATTCTACTCTTACCATAAGCGGTGACTAATCACAAACTCGTACACTTTTTAAATTGCATTCTCGTTGGAGGGAGTCCACACTCATATTCATTCTTAACACTGGTGCGTCAATTGTTCTCTTCGTTCAAGTTCGGCTTGGGATCCTCACAGTTTTGTTTTATGATTTCTAAACTTCGAACATTCGGAAAATGCTTGACGAAAGTTTGAATTTATTTTCACAAGCACAAGCATTGAAGAATTTCATTCTGATATTCGATGTGGGTGAATTCAGTTCTTATTTTTTGAAATTGTGAATCTGATGTAGTTATACCCACTACGCAATATTATGTCCATATTTCATATTTTTGGTGGTGGACTGTGATTTTAAGGCACAGACAGAAGCCTGAGCACTGGCGTTCGTGTATTAGTAAAGGTCGAAAAATCCACCTGTGGCTGAAAAAATATGATCAAGTCTCCAAAATTATCGGGAAATGCAAGCACTGCAAATTTTACCGGGTTTTAAAAACAGCTTTCGAGTGTTTAATGCTGGACGTTTCTGGCATCCACTATGCCGTACTCACCAAAAGTTTCTCTGAAATTGAGGACATGAAAACGTCAGTGAAATTGAATACATCGACTCGAATTTTGCTTGAAAAGATGATTAAAACTAGCTGGAAAACCCCATTTTTCCATGCAGGGCAGGCGGATGGTTTACTCTGATGAGCTTTATAGCCGATCTGGTGATTGACTCACGGAAATAAAACGAGAACTAATTATTGGGAGCATGTATTCCTCGTCGCGACAGGGACTTGATGGTTCAGAGCAGTACTTAATTTTTTTCTTTCTGTAAATACACTAGTTATCGGACCAATTTGATTCTTAGAATATTTGTAATTCAAGTGAAATTGTCACGTTTTAGAGAACGGGAAAACTTAAGCAAAACTTATTTTTAGGCGATATCTCCCTTCTCTTTTTAGACCTCTGCTCTGAATCATTTCTGCGTACTTTAAAAGTTACCCGAACTATCGAAAATGAAACAGTGTGATAACATTTTGAACAATTTGAATAGGATAAACATGTAAATATTTTCACTCAGGCTTAAAATCTAATAGCCTAAAGTAGATGCCTGGAGATGTCAGCCTCAAGCTTAGAGGAAAAAGAGAGAATTGACTCTAAATTCGCTTCTCTGCACCTACAATTTCTAGAGATATTGATCGACAATTACAGATGCAAATTAACTTTGAATTTCTTTCGTAAGTTTAACATATCAATATACAAGCCAACAGTTAAATTTTAATTTAATTCATAAGTTTCACGTTCACCATTACAAATGCATGACTAAAACGAATAAATATTTGTGGAGTCTCGAGGTTTGCCATGAGAAGATCTCGATCAAAGGTGGGAGCTGCAGCGTTGCGTGACTGCGCTATTGACTGCGTATACGGGAGCGACGGGGATACAGATCGCTGCTAGTAAAATCGTGATCGAAGAAATTAAAAAAGGCGAGTGAAGATGCAGCGGGCGGATTTGAAGAATCATTTAATGAGCGAGAAAATGATGCATGTAATGGTGTTTATGAGAGTCGTTGATGAAATTAGAATTTATGTTTATGCATCAAATGGATTTAGAAGCAAATCAAGGTGAATATTTTCGAATAATAAATTATAAAACAAACATATTGTAGCAACTGAAAAATTTGGGCTGCTTGTTGATAAGTTACTTCAGAAACCACGAAGAACTATTTTCCCCCTACGTTCTAACGCACTGAATTACAGAAGCGCTGTTAAATTTTACTTTGAAAATACCATGTAAAGAATTTTCGTACCCTACTTGCCGATTTCAATCAAACTTTAAATGGGTGTGGGGACAAGATCGATCTATTTTACAATAAGAACTCAAGCTAACCTCTTATACTGATAAATTTTTTCATAGGAAATTAGTTTGCTCGACTTCTAATTTCAATATCAGGCGCGTTAAAAAATAAATTTAGAAGAAAGTAAGTCGAACTCAATTCTTTTCAAATGTTTAGTTACATCATCTAGTGAGTACATCAATTGCATGCGCTCATTTGTCCTCTTATCCATTGAGGTTTTAAAAAACAAAATCATTAATCTACAATGATTACAGTCGAACATCAAGTAATAGACGACAACTAATGCTAACCTCTATTAAATGGATCAAATTAATCTCAGTTGCTCTCAGTTATTCAAAACTTGAATATAGCATCGAATTAATTGAAAAACTCACGCTTGTTCTTGTTTGTGTAAGTTGACGCTTGCTTAAAATGCGACTATAACTCTAAGATCGACTACATCTTCTGAATTTGTGTGAATTTTCAAGAGTTTTCTTTGAGGCAGTGTGCATTTGAGTGTAAACATTCAAATTTTACTGATTTTTTTCCGTACCTTCTGGTAAAGCTTGGTAGAACCTCACAAATGAGTTTCATTGGGTAAATTTGTGCGCGTGTGTGAATGTAAACTGTCAAGCTTTGTAAACTGTCAAGCTTTGTAAACTGTTAAGCTTTGAAAACTGTGAAGCTTTGTAAACTGTCAAGCTTTGTAAACTGTCAAGCTCAATGTACCACTGAACGATGGATAATTTTGTTCATGTAGCTATTCACGTCACCACCTCCACGAAGCTCCGTGTGTCGCTACCTCTTCCCAGTCTAACTTTTTCGCCTCCTGCATGCATGTTTTTCGCTGAAAAAGTAATTAAATCGCTTGGGTGGCGAAAAATGTGCATGCTCCTGCGAAAAATTTAGACTGTGTTGTTTTCGTATTTATTACATGGCAGGAGACTCTAATGTCAGTACATCTCCTGATGTCTCGAAAAATAATAAGTTGATTGTAAACGTTTCACAATAGTGGAAAACTAATTATGAAATCTTGAAAAAATCAAAATTCTCAACTTCATCGTCTCAAGGAATCATTAGTTGGTTGTAAACGCTTAACGATGCTGGAAAACGAATTCATACATCATGAAATATCAACAAAAACTCGAAATTCTCATCAACTAACTTCATTGCAGTTGCTTTCGCACTCTGTTAAAGCCAAAATTTGCCGTCGTTTGGGCATTCCTGATGAGACAGTTTCCATATGTGATTGTCTCGAAGCGTGGAACTGCATTCCAATTCCCTCGCCCGTATTTCAAGGAAAAATTTGCAATCATAAAGACACGTCTGCTGTAATTACGGATTAGCATCTCCTTCAAATGCCCCAGCACGTCGCTCATTTTTAATTCTAGTGTCCGTTCGACTAGACTCAATAGAAGCTTCAGGAGCACGAGACTTTGAAAGCCGTTATGCTAATCTTATCGGATCAAAGGCTCTGATAGCGGCTGGTAGCTCTGCTTCCGTTAAATAGCTGCCTCGATGTGCAAGTGTTTGCCGGCGCACGATTCCCGTGGACTTTGGAAGGCAACTCGGGCTCTCGCTTTGCTGGTTTGTTTGTCAGCGTCGCTTTGGTGGGCAGAGCCCCACGGTCTCAACTGTCTTGAAATTTTCCATAATAGATTATAACTTGGAATATCTTTGAAATAGCTTTTCAATGCCTGGAACCTAATGCATTTATTTGAAAAATTTAGGTAAGAGAAAAGCACGAGAAATACGAGGATGAGGTTCATTGCCTCCTACTTGCTCACTTGGTATTTCTATTGAGTATTAATTTATTCATTATCCTTGTATCCAGTTCAATGTCAGTTTTAAACTACGCTGCGGACTCATCAAACTTATTTAGCTACTTTCCTGTCATTTAGGGTTTCGGGTGGGAAACGCGCATGAAATCATTAGATATTTTGTTTTGTGTGATATCAGAGAAAAATTTTCGTCGATTAATTGGGTTGATAAGTCAATTTCAATAAATGGAATCGTTCGGAGAATGTAGTTATTAAATTATTGTACATTTAAGCTAAGAGAAAACGAAAAGAAGCTAATTATATGCTGCGTACACGCAAAATCGATTTAGTTAGTTTACATATACTGAATAATGAAGAATTATCTGCTAAATAATGGCAAACTATGTAGTTACAATGTCTTGTAACTAACTCAACATTGTAAAATATCTGTTTACAATAATTGGCTTCTATCACAAAAATGAATAGCCTTGTAGTAAAAATTTAATAGATGATGGCTTGATTTGAATAGCAATCTGGGAAAACATGAATAGTTACTAATTCCAAAAATTAGTTGCTATTTACTAGAAAATGAATTGCTATCTGGCTAAATCTCCAGTCAATGTGACCGCGAATCAATCTGGCAGCCTCCAAAAAAACAATAAGATTGACGTCGTATAAAGGCTTATTTTGTTAATTTATGATGGAAATCCTGAATGTGATAGTTACGATGGAGTTTTTCAAATTTTAAATGAGGAAAGTTAGGCAACTTGATGCTGGTTTTTAGTTTTTCTACACAAATTGCCCGTGACTAGTTTCACTGGAGAATAGGAATAATTTCAGTTAAGTTTCCTTCAAGAAGTGAGCTCATAAGATTTAATGCTATTTTCATAGTGGAAATTATGTCACACGTGCAATTTGTTCTCATTGGCTTCTAATATTTTCATGCAATATATTTTGAAAATTCTCATTGAATGCTCTTAAAAATTTCAAAACAGCACAGAATTTGGAAACACAAATTTTTCATGTGGTATTTTCCGCACTAAAATTTTAATTTTCTCATCATTGTCTTGTATGGTAAAGGAGAAGAGCAGAGAGTATACGAAGATCACATTATTTCTCATTTGCCATGCAATTGGGTAGTATGTAAAATTTGCGTCTCTTAGGGTAAACTCGTGATTGAATTAAAGGATCAAGTACAATGCCTCTTCTCAAAAAATTGACGTTTAGAAAAAAGCGTTTTTGTTCCCCTCACAAAGACCTGCTCAATGGACCATAAATTTAGCCACGGCTTGTTAGGTACGAATAAATTCCAGCGAGATCATCGTCTCCTGTCACATTACTGCCTTTCTTGTCACTCCTGTCACAATATTCTGACAGTTATAGACAGCTCGAGGAGATCGTACCGCAAGAAACTTAAGGCGTCTTTTTCAGTAGTTTTCTAAAGCCGCACTCTGGAGTCCTGCTCATACCTTGCATGCCAGCAAACAGACGCTTTTAGAGTGATAGTTAACCTTGGCCTTCGAGTTCAAGGAGAGCCTCTGAATTTGGCTGGGCTGAACACGTGGCCGTTCCGAGTGACTTCTCCATAAAACATGAAGGTCGCGAGAAACTCTTCCCTGTTTCCTAAAGACTTTTGTATTAAATGGTAAATTATACTTGAGGGAACAATTTCAGATCATCTTCACGGGGTGCTTTTTAATCCCACTGATGTTTGCTATTTGCTGTCATGAACTGGACGATTGGATTTTTTTATTCAAGTGTGAGCAGTGACTCAATTCATTGTTTAAATATTCACCGCTGGACCGAGAAATGTAGCTCTTCCAACGATATTGATGCGGACAGCTCTGCCTGACGAGCTACTTGGTATCTCTATTGAACAGCTGTAATCTCTGTTCTTCTTTTCGGAATACCAAATAAACTCTCATTTAATTGATTCGAAATTTTTTAGAGTGACCTATAAATAGGGCTTCAGTTGAGTAATTAGAACCATTCTTTCTCAGAAGCTCATACACATATTTTCAAAGCCTACAATTGAAATTTCAATTTCATTTCTACGACTGGCATAGGGGGTGATAGTATAAACAATTCAGTTTCTTGTTGCCATAGAAAAAAAAAATTGATTGAAAAATTTAAAACTTAGATAAAAAACCAGATGGCTTGTGTCACAGCGTCGCAAACCTTGGGTAAATAATAATATTTTTAGAAAAAAATAAAAAAATCAGATGCGAAGCAAATTGAATGAAAATAAAAAACAAATAAAAAGCAACACTTATAGATTCTCAAATTTCCATCAACAAGGTATCTTGAACAATGATAGAATACGACAGGAGTGATTCAAAAAACAACTCATCACCACACAGGAAATTTTAGCTTTCGTAAACGTTGAATGAGGCTAAAATTGAAAATCTACCCTGATACATATTCTAGGGTTAAAAAATAATGAATGGTGTTAAATGTGTCCTACTCCGTAGAAATAATTCGGGTAAATTATACAAAACACAAAGAATTACTCCAATTTCGTAACTGCTCAAGAAAGTCGAACTCATCCTTAGAACTAGCCAAGGTCGCGCAGCGTGTGTTCAGGTAACGTTCTTTTGTTTTTTTCTCAGCGACTTCTAGATATTTCGATTTTGTTTTCAATTTTTTTCAAATATTAGTGATTTATCCCAATTTTACGCAGGTTACCTAACTGCCAGATTTTTGTTATTTACGACGAGGAATGCATACCAGTTAATTTTTTTGTTGAATAAGTCATTCTCGAAATTTGTCATCCACGCCAGTCTAATTTTATCAGCCATTCATTTTTTATGCTACACTATACGTATCTATATATTTATGATTCAGAGTTGATGTATTTGATTACCGCAGCTTCTATAAAAATTCCGAACAAAAATATTTCATCTCCCATTCTCTACTGACTTTTTTTGCGCGGAATGATTTTTTTTTGCAAAATATTTGCCACATAAAAAGCCGTTCAATAAATGATGAAAATTCAGCAAAATGTAAAAAAATTAACTCTCTAACAAAGTTTCTCTGATATTTCCAACTCAGTGGAGCATTAAGCAGAAAGTTATACTTGAGCAGGCCTTTGTAAAGGAAACTTGGCGCAAGAAACATTTCGTTTTTCTAGGTCCTTATTTCAAAATTTTCTTTTCACATCTTGATAATGAGGGTTGTGCATATTTAATGATATCTCTTCCAGTAAAATGTAACTCAGAACGCTTTTTAACTCCATTTTGATGGCATGAAGCTTGCTAGAGCCCAATGTAACTGTGAGCCGCAACATTCAGGGGGTACACACCGCAACATTCAGGTGGTACACACCGCAACATTCAGATGGTACACACCGCAACATTCAGTTGGTACACACCGCAACATTCAGATGGTACACACCGCAACATTTAGATGGTACACACTGCAACATTCAGATGGTACACACCGCAACATTCAGATGGTACACACCGCAACATTCAGATGGTACACACCTCAGCATTCAGATGGTACACACCGCAACATTCAGGTGGTACACACCGCAACATTCATATGGTACACACCCCAACATTCGGGAGGTACAAGAGTACCGTTGCCTAACGTATCCTGGCCCCTCCGATCGCGCGATATTCAGCCACAATTTCCAGGGCTGCCGCGTCCTCTAATCTTCGCGACGCAATTTCCCAGCCAAACTTGCATCCACTTTGCATTTTCCGCCGCATGTTACTCAGGCCTGGCAAACTTGAGACGAATTCTGGCCACCTTAAGTGGCGAGCTTTGGTGTCGGTCACTCAACATAAGATGTTACAGAAATGAACTCCTCACAACCCGAATTTATTTTGAGTTTTGGAAAATGTGAGGTGTTTTTCCGTGCCTTGTGAGTGCTGCTGGCGTGATGAGTTTGTTTTCATTCTTGAAATGTTTGAGTTTTTTGTCACCGGTCAAGTGTTCCGCATGCGACAACAGTTTTAAATTGTTTATAAGTGTGACAAAAGTTTCCCTCACCTGATAATTGTTATACACTAAACGGATGTATTTTCGTTTGAAAAACGTAGGATCTGATTTTTGCTTTTCTAATTATTGCGGAGGGTTTTATTCCTGATAGTTTTCTCCTTCAGGAACATTTTCACGCTACTCCTTGATCGTGTCAGAAATAATCATTACTTTAAAGACCAACGTGATGTGCTTTCACGCCAAATTGTTTGCTCACTCTATGAGGTATTGCATGCTTTTGTTCATAAGTGGTTTATTCGGCTTGAAAATATTTAAAAATTTTCTTCCTCTGTCGCAAAAGAACAATCTAATTTCCTAATCTTTGATTTGATACAGAGATCATAGATTTTTTAAAGGACTCGCCATCTATTTGGACATCGAATCGTTGATACATCAGAAACCAGCTGCTTATCGATTTTAAAAGTTTCGCAGGGGATGAAATTATACTAGTGAATGCACTAGTATACACTAGTACATTCACTATGCACTAGTATGTTGTACATGCACTATACGTATACAAAACACACTGCTGTCATTTCTGTGCAATGAAAAAAATGAGCAGCTAGTGGTATATTTTTCTTAAATACGTTCTACTCCTAAGCGAGTACTGAAAAAAAATGCAATCCAATAATAGCCTACCGATTACTCTAAGATCACCAAGGAAGAAATCTTCACACTGAGCAACACTGTGTCTGAATTAAAAGGTTGAAAGTAAAATGCTTGATGATGACAGCACGAGAAAGAAATTTACAACAAATAGGGCTAAGTCTATCTCCCTTCGTTTGACAGTTTTTGAGTAATCAGGATGTTGAAATTTAGCAATATTTTTTGACCTGCTTTTAGTGAAAGCCTCAAAAATTTGAACTCTGGCGTAAATGGGGGAAAATGTATCACTGATACCCTCCTCTTGCCCATAATGGAAGCCGCTAGAAAATATTTTAACCAAGCACATAGTTCAAGCCATTTGTTTTCATTTTTTTAGAATTTTGTGACCCACTATGTACAGTATGTCCCACAAAAACCCGAACCGAGTATTTGTACCCGTATCAGTAATGCCACCGTAAGAAAACCCGTATCGGTAATACCATCATGAGAAAACCCGTTTCAGTATTACCATCATAATTTTGCCTGAAATTAAATGCTAATGGTATTCTTATTACTGATACCGGAAAATAAATACTCGGTTCGGGTTTTTGTGGGGCATACTGTATAGTTAACTGCAAACTATGGCACACCTACCGCATCATCTTCATGCAAGTGCAGTATCATGTTGACACAAGTTTCCTTTGTTTGCTCATGGCACCAACGCTCTCCTCACAACGAGAGCAACACAGACTGAGCGGCACGGTGAAGCGATTCGCAACGTCCGCAGTGCACACATTAATTTTCTATACGTATGCATTCATAAATTTGAACTATCCATATTTTTATGTGTAAGCATTTACGAAGCATCTATATAATAAATCATTAATACACATTTGTTGTTAAATACATGTATTTTAATTTGCTTTCTTATTTGTTGCATCTTGAGGGACAATTTACGTCCGCTCTACCCTATTAACAAGCATCAGCAAATGCTGCAAAGCTGTATCATGTCTACGCATGTAACCAATAAACAACTTCATGATTCAAACGATATGTTTCTACAATATTGCCCCAACTACTAGAAATATAAAGAAATTTAAAACAATAAAACTATATATTTCTACAATAATGGCCCAACTACTACGATTTATTTGAAAGTGCATCATGAATGAATAATAGTTCTGAAAACGAGACGCACTTCTTACATTTCAATAATCACGCCTCTGAGTTAGATTTGTGAGGAGCTTACTTCTCTTTGATGATGAAAATGAGAGCAAAAATTGCAAGTCGTTGATACATGCAGTAGCTTTATTAAAAAACCTTCTAAAAATCACTCCACCATCGGCATCGTTAGTTCCGTGGAAATAGAATGTGATACCGCATTTAACAACTCAAGAAGTACTGCCTTTATAACCGAATAAAAACGGAAACGAAAAAACTCTCGCATCCATTAGCCTAAAACCGTTAGAGGAAAAGCACTTTGGCAATCAATCAGAGTGCGGTCTGCTTTTAAAAATGTGGATAGATTCTAAATAGCGGAAGTTGGATACAGTTAAAACTCAGCTGTAGTTTTAAAATCCCTGATTTTAATTGGAAGGTACGAAGGTACGTTAGGTCGCGCTAAAGGACTGCCATTCACTCGAAAAATAAAGAGCAGATCGTGGGAAGTCGATCCTTATCCCTGAAAAATTAACTATGTTAAGTTTAAATCCAAAAGTAACTTTGAAATTATTTTCTTCCAAACATGAACGTCAAAGCCTTAAAAACGTTTTTATTTGAGTTTCTCAAATTTTTTCCAGAAAATGACGGGAGGAAAATTACAGGTTTATTTCAATTTGAGTTAACACTAATAGATTTTAGAGACACAATTTTGAATAGTTTTTACTATAGATTGTAGATACACTGGCTCGATAAAACGTACCATGGAAACAAAAGTGGTCGAGCATGCAGATCAGAGCTTCGAAACAGGCGCCATTTTCGCACATTTTCATCCCAGTCTGCCATTTGATCACTTGCTATGAATGTTGACGTTGCAGTTGAAATTGGTGATTCTAAAATGATAGCATCAATTTTACAGTACCCGACCTCCTCATTTTCGACTCTATCTACATTTTCAAGCTCAGACCACCTCTGAAAGACATCCAAAGTGCTATTCCTCCAAAGATTTTAGGCTAAGAAGCCTGAGTGTTTTTTCTATGTCGTTTAGTTTCAATCCTGAACTAGAGCAGTACTTATCGGATTGTTCAATACAGAGTTATTTTGCAACGTTTAAGGAATTTAATCTGCCGATTATGGACTGATGTTCGAAACGTTCGTTCCTTAAAAAAGTCCATGTTTTTACTATACGTAGTTCTTGCCATCCTATTCTTTATCAGATTATTTCTCTGCAAAACTACCGATTAGATACATGCATCAATTTATCATGTACGTATTGATTAAGACTGTAATATTTAGTTAAGTTCTAATGACAATTCAGCTTGTCGGCTATTATGTTTGAGAATTATGATTGGTTCTAAAATGCATTTTTTTAGGAGAAAAGTTCTTAATAGCCTTAAGCGACGTGAGATGAGGGCTATAAGCGATATGGAGGTAAGGTGTCCATAATTCAAGGCTAATTTATAAACCATCAAACATTTCTCGCCAAAATTTAAGGCATACAGTCTGGAAAAAGTTGGCTCTAGAGAATGCTTTCTGAACAAACCTTTCAATAACGTGTAAATTTGATTTCTTTTCTTCCCCGTTAAAATATCACATAAGATGAGTTTTAAGAACAAACAAATCATTACTGATTAGATCCTGCTTCGTTCACCTTCTACAAACGCGTAGAACAACCCAAGAGACTCGACCAGGGATTACGATTCCACTATCTTGGTTTTCAGAATAAATTCCAGAAACTCGCAGTCAGGCGAGCATGCTGTACATGCTGAACTGTTACGAGTCTTAGTGTGGCAAATGGTGACCAATTGGCTTGACTGACGTAGTGTCGATTTTCAATGTAATAATGGAGATTCAGAAAAATCATGATGATAAGTTTTGGGTTTCCGTTTCTAGAAATCAAAATGAATACGGAAAATGCGGGGTTACTCAAAGCTTAGTAAGACTCAAATGAGAAGGAACTGTAAAATTCATCATAAAATGAAATTATTCGCTCACAATTTTCATCCACTGATATCATGTTGACCTTGTGGAGGTCAGATTACATTTTCTAAAAAATTGTGCATGTTTCAGGGTACAAGGCATAGTTAAATCTCAAATATAAAAGTAGTAGATCAACAACATCTAAAACATCATTCGTAATCGAGCAGCTCAAGTCAAATATTTGAAAACTGAAATCGTTCAACGTTCTGCAGCTCTAACATCTCACTCACTAATATCCCCACTGATTCTGCAAGGCCAGCACTTAAACTGATCGAAAACTTCTGGGCAATTTCATTCCTCCAATTTTTTCTCTAGTCTACTGAATAAATGCTCCCACACAAAAAGTTTTACCTCAGCTTCTGAAAAATTGCTCCAATTGAGACTTTAATTCGAAGCGAACTAATAAAACTCTACGATTGCCTAGAGTTTTCATTCAGCATTGGTTGAGAATTGAAGTCTGCCGCTCGAACATCTATTTAAAATGAAAAATATTATATTTTTCACCCCCTTTGGGGTGCTGGCTTCCAGAAATAAAAGCGTATTCTGCGCACAAAAACTGAAAGTTCGTCAGAATTTGCCCCTTCTGCCCACACGCGTGTGAGCGCAGCGCTGGCTCACTTAGAAAGACTTGTGAAAAGTATTCGTTCCTAGTAAATTTTCCTAATTTTTGAAAACAAAAAAAAGAGTAGTTTTACGAATTCCTGATGTAATGACTATCGCAAGGGCTGTGAAAGTGAAGCAGGGGATTAAAAATCCGGGTTCTAAAATTATTATCTTTATAAATGGGTTTACGTCATCTCTTTGAGAGCTTTTATCATCAACAACATGTTTCTGATGTCATTCACGTATCGCGGAAGCTGGTCGTAAACTTCTAAACGCTGTTAGAAAGTTAGCTAATAATTGGTCAATTTTCAATGCTTGCTCCTGACTATCCTTCCGCGATATTAATTCTTAATATCTTTTCGGGTTTCCAACCTTAAAGGTTGGAAAGTTCAATTTGTAATTGCTTCTATGAGTGCTCTTATTATTTTCCCATTTTCATTTGAGTTGCATTATACTTTTTGAAACACTGTTCATTGGGCAGACTAGATAGGACTTTTGACTATTGATATTTAGGAGTTAAACTGTTTATTTTCTTCGTCGTGAATACTGAAATCTGAAAACCATATTCAAAAAATATTTGCAGTTTTTTATGCACTTCATCAGTTAAGAAAATTGTATGCTAATTTTAAGCAGAATTTATTTAATTTCCAATCAGTTAAACTTTACACTATGCATTAACGTAGATCTTTTTTCATTTGACTCTCCACTTTTGACAGACTGCACCATTCTCCTTAACAACTGAGATCGGGAGACCATCTTGTATTCATTATATTTTGCTCCAAAATTTATTCCACGAACTCTCGGAACCACATTGATTGCTGATTACTTTAATCATAAGTTTTTAATTGAAACTAGTGACATCGTCCCAGGCTTTAATTTTATTAATTTTCCCGAGGAACTCTTTATGTTCAGATTTTTGTAATCTCCACAAAAATTGATAACAGAAAAACTAAAAATGATCCCAACCTCATTTCTGAATCAATTACGTTTCCGCCGACAATTTTTCCGAAAGAAATGATGAACTTTTTTTTTTCCGAATGCCACTGGAACTTCATACATGTTTCGGTTAATTTTTCAATGCAGATACAAATTGATGCCGTGAGGAAAACAGCTCGCTTTTACCTGGAGATTTTCCATTTAAATGAACGCTTTATACCGCGATTGGTGAGTCTGAGCTGAGTTGAAGTGATCCTTGCCTGCAGGAACTTATTTTGGTGTTTAGATTTCTAGGTCGCGCTGTTTGGACAACGGGAATTTTCTGTGTGTTTGGGTTAGAGCTTTTAGCTAAATTATAACTATAGTAATAAATACGGTAGAATAAAATTTTTAGAGAAAAGAACGTAGCTACCTTTTTGTAATTTTTAAATATGAGTTTGAATTTCTTTTTCTGTAGAGGCTATCTTAAAGTTAAAACGAATTGGCAAGTACGCTCGATTTATATTCACAACCAAAAAAGGAACCTGTATTGTGAACGTATTCTTCTCTTTCCCTTTACATTCAGTAATTTTTAGTTAGCAAAAAGTCGACTAAAATTTTGAACTAAATAATATGATAAATAAAAAGACGAAAGCCTCTAGAAAACGTTTAAAAACGAAAGTATAACATTTCTCGTCTAGAAAGTCACACCTTAGTTAGAAATAAGAGAGGGCATCGTTTTTTTAGGCTGGTTTGTTATATTTGCTTGTTGCATTGGCTTGTTGCATCTGTTTGTTCCATATGAGCTACGGCATCTAATTACCCTGTTTTGATTTCTTTTATAGTTGAATTGAGTTTGGATTTTAATTTTTAGCAGTCATTTAGTGGTCTTTTTACGACCAGAATGGGGAATATACGAGTGTGGTATACTTTTGTGTGGGGAACAATTTGCACACTTTTTGGATGGGGAATACATTTGTGTCGATGTGACTAGGTTATTTTTTGATCAAGTTGGTCAGGTTGACTCTTTTCAGGCAAATTTGGAAGTTTTGAACTTTTCCAGTAAAATATGACCGTAAAAGCACTGGGCAAGGGTGTGCAAAATTAGTACAATTTTTAAGTTTAAATTTTACTTGGCAAAAACAACGGCTGAAGATTTTGGTCTCGAAAAAGCCAATCTAGCAACTCTGTCTCTTAAAATAAAAAACGAACATCGGCATCTTAGGATGCTTTATTTCCAATCAAGCCTGATACATATGATCTTAAGCATTGGTTTTTCAAATGCCTTATAACTAACACTATATATAGGACACCATGACGGTTCCCCCGTTAGGCAGGTACCCATTTCTGACACCTGGGTTGAGTGGAGTATTGTGCTTGAGCTTTCCCTTATACCCAACGGGGAAAATCACCGCGCCAGTGCCGAGATACGAACCCGGGCCTCCAACATGCCAGGCCGATCCCTTAACCTCTGTACCACCGCGATCACTGTACCACCTGAACGAAGCTAGAATTGGATTCGAGAACATCGATAAAGTTTGCAGCTCGAATCAAAAGTTAATGAGAGACGGTATTACTGTTACTTGTGCTACAAGGCAGTCATCTTTGTTGTTGTCTTTTTTTCACCGAAGCCTCTAATTGATTTTTTTGTTAAAAGAGAATATGCTATTCCTGAAACTGAATCGGTTTGCGAAGAGATGTTTCTGCTTCTTCTTATTCTTTAAGCGAAGTAATGCGCTTTTAACATTAAAATTCAGCCAACAACTCAAATACTTCACACACAAAATGCTGTCATTTGATTTCCTTCAAAATGTTAGTTATTTCTCACTAACTTCGGTTCAAGTGAAAATCTGAGCCCGATCAATGCGAGGAAAACGCTAATTTTTTCGTTTCAACCAGCAGATTCATGAATATTGTGATCACATACTTTCTCGAATGATTACTGACATCACAGTCCAAGTGCGTCTTCATTTCCGTGATCCAGAGAGCGTTTATTTTGTTTACTTGTGTGTACGCCCGTCAAAATGACGGGTTCTATATTTTACTTATATTTTCCTTCCAGATGTGAATGACAAACGGATATCTCCATCCTAATAGTACCTGCGATAAAAAATTTTTTGTACATGTGCACTGGTGAAACTCGTATCACAGATACGGCCATTAAGCATCCTCATGAGCGTCACAGAGAGACAGAAGAAGTGGACACAAAACAAATAAACGTACCAAGGGTCTCATTATGTGAGATTGTAATACAATATATGTTGTAGTATGAAATACCCCGCCAAACTCAGTATCCACTAAACGAACTGGAGTATATACGGCTCTGGATCTCTTTAATTCTTTTGAAAGTGACTTATTATAGAGCACTTGTACAGCGAAAATGAGTGCATTATTTACCAGTGAACTGAAATCAAGACCGCCAGTGCTAATTTCTTCCTATCCATTTTTAAGAGCATGACACGAAACATCAATAAACACACGAAGGTCATTCTCAGTAGTAGATGAATACCAAGTTTTTACACTGGGAAAGTCAACTAAAACCAGAAGCAAAGTCGTCGCAAATATGGCGCTTCAATGGCGCGCCTGCCAAAAGGCAGAAACAAAATTAAATTTTTTAATTCATTGCATTCTCGTGTGCATTCAAGAGGCCAAGCTCATACATGGCACGCATTACATGTTTTGAAATTTAAGTTTTAGCAAAGCACCTTTTGAGATCACGATTGCACACGGAAGGATTTAAACACTTTTCTTTGCGCATGGAGTACACACAGCTCAAAAACCTACGTGAGCTAGCAATTAAAGCAGTATATTCAACGGAAAAATGTGGAGCTACGCCACGAGAAGGCTTTTGGTCTCAAAATAAAATTGTAATTCAACGTAAAAGTATGGAGCTACGCCACAAGAAGGTTTTGGTCTTAAAATAAACACTGTCAATTCTTTGAGATTGAACGTCATAGCTTCTCAACAGTCTTTCAAAATAGACGACAGCTACATCATAACTAGGCATCTCATTTTTAAAATGCATTCCCAACTTTTTTAGCGTAATTATAAGCTTCAACTTTTGAACACTGTTTCCTTAAATAGAACACGACTTGAACCTCCTTCCATGCTACAGCAACGCCATGCTTCCATTCAGACCAGAACTAATTTAAGCTTCAGACAGGCCAGGGCCCAATCTCAAGACTCGATCATTCGAACGCGGATCATTGGGCACTGGATCCTCGAATGCGAACAGACATGTCGGAGGATGCCCGGCCTCTTCAGTTCCTTGAACTCGGAAAACTGCGTACAAATTTCAAGCTGTCGTAGATTTAGGGGGACTTCATTTAAATGCAAGCACAACTTTTGTTTTCGTTCTATGTGTTTTTGAGTGCATGCATCATAGTTATTACAGCAGTGGTGAGAAGTTAAAACTAATCTAAAATTCTTGCAATTCACCGTGATAACGTGTATTTAAAATCACTATGAAAGTCACTCGTTTAGAAGAATCCTTGTTTGTCTTTTTGGACATTTTCTTCGTTGAAGTCCTAAACTCCACCTCTCAAAAAAAACTTCGAATTTCATTCAAAATCTTTCTGTATCTCCCATTCAAGCCTATTCTTTCACTCACGCTTCAACTTGAAACACAAAATGCAAAAAACTCACAATTCCTCTCAGCACAAAACTTACGTTTCAGCCTCTCGAGCTCTGCCTTGCGCTGGGTGATAGTGCCAATTGGATACCCAAAGTTATGCCTACTTTTGAAATTTTCCTGAGAAGTTTGGAGCTAAGGTCTGCAGTGCTATTCGAAGATCGCTGCCGTAACTTGTAGGCTGCAGGTTCAGTTGGGAAAGAAGTGTCAAGAGGAAGCAATAAAAACGATCGTTTAACCGAGCGCCTGTCATCGAAAGCGATGTCGTTGGTGCTATCGAAGGACGTTCTAGGGAAATTGCATGCGCGACGTATGAGCTCCGTTTAAAAAATGGCCCGGACTAGTTGGAAAGACTAGACGAACTGTGTTGAAATTTGTGCCTTGCTGCTTTTGAGCACCATGTTTTTGACACCCTCAAAAGTACAAAAAACATGGAGTTTTGAGCCATGAAATTTGGTGAATTATAGCTGGGCGAGCGTTTGTCGGATGTTTTCCTGATTTTGAACTTCAATACTTTTTTTGGAATGGACGAAATCAACGAAAGTCACTGGAGCAGACGTCTCTGAAATGTTAAATAAATTATTGGACGTATGAATTAGAAAGGCGTTCAAAAAATTACACTATTTTTCGGACCTCTGATTAAGGACTTTATGATTAATGGCGAATGCTGTATCATCTGGGCAAAGAGTAATTTCTCACTCGGATGACGTCATTTTGACGAACCAAAGACCATAAGTGGATTTTGTCACGAATCAATACGCTTGAAGAAAAGCAAAGCGCCTGCTGTTATATGTGAAAGAATCATGAATTAATTTATACTTCCGTTATTAGAAGTAACATCTTTACACAAAATATTTTCCATGATCGCTCCTTCGTAACAATCGGGCTGAAGAAATAGTTTCCAGCTTTAAAGCCTCAGCAGGGAAAGTGTAAGTGGAGTGCAAGTTCTATGAGTAGAAGATTTTCTTCTCTCACCTTTTCTGCCCGTTTTCTCTGCTAGCTAAAATCACCGAGGAGCTGCGCTCTACGGAAAATACTGCTGAAATCGAACTGAGTCGAATCAGGGTCTATTTAGCCCAAAGTCTGATGCTTATTCCCTTTCGTTATGAAGAAAAACAATGATTCTTTGCAGAGAGGTAAACTGTTTTCTAGCGCATCAAAAACTTTTTCAAGTCTATGTAGGCTCTGTTCTCCGAAGTACTGCAAACAAACTTCACTGGTTGGACAGCATTTCCGTACCGCCAGAGTTCATTATCTTCTTTATCGAAAGAAAAGACTCTGGTCTCAAATTCAAAATGAAATATAACAGGTAATTTAAAGAGATGTTAATCTGGAAATCAACGAAACGCTGCCTTTTCAGTAATAATAACAGTAATAATAATAATGCATGTAATAACAGTAATTATAATAACGCCCTTTGAATTATAAATTAAGCTTTCTACCCGTAGGCATTGTGTTCTAACACTGCAATAAAGATTCGTAACCGTAATTTAAGTCCCTCAACATTCAAATTATGGGAATGGAAAAGTAATTCTCCAAATTGCTGGAATGAAAATTTGCCTAAATTTTATCGAGGAGAAATATCCTGGCGTTCATTCGTACATGGAGAAAGCCATCAAGAGAAAGGCAAAATTTCAGCTAGAGGAAATACCCTGACGTTAATTCATAACGGAGAAGGCCATCAAGATTTTTAGGTCATTGTGCGTTGAGACATCAGGGGCAACAGGCTCTCAAATCCAAGGCTCAGATGGCCCTCCTAGAAGATTCAGAAACGAGCTCCTCGAAAATGAAGAAGACGATTAGCCTTGAAAAAGTGAGCGCAAAAATACGACAGCTGAGCGGAATACAGCATTGCTGGAGCTCAGCGGTCGTCACTGGAGGGAAGAATGAAACAAAATTGCTGATGGAGTTCTGGTGTATCTTGTTCAAAAACTGTAGCCAAAGCAATTTTATGCGGGAATTGGTACTGTTCTGTAATGACTACGGGACTATGGTAGTAATTATATGATTGTGATAAGAGAAGAAGTTTGGAATAATGCGAGAATGTTTTTTATTACGTGAAGTATATTTTGCTTAAAATAGATTACATCCAATTTTTTCGAACTACGACGAGGACTAGGGAGAAAACTCGTTCACTCCGCGCAATTAAGTTTTAATTATGATCATCGAGTTCAATGCCTAAATTTGCGAAGTTGCTATTGAAATACACGCGCTTTTTCTTTCTATTTAGTTCCGGGCGAAAAATTAATTTTTGAAGAAGAATGGGTTCCCATGCTTCCCGTTATACGAGCGATACACTGTAGTATTTTGACGGGAGCACCACTAGTGTGTTCTTGGTCACTTTACGGAGACATAGGCAGGACATGATACACCTATAACATGTCTTCGTTGCGTCTCTGCTGAACTACTGGTGGTAAGTGACTGGTGATGACTCGATATTGTCCAATGTATCAACCACGTTAAGATCCCTCGACCTGAGTTTAGGAGACGTAACAATATTCTGGCGGTGATGACTCGAGATGGTCCAATGCATTGGCATCGTTAAGGTCACTCGACCTGAGTTTGAAAGACGTTACAATATTCTGGCGGTGATGACTCGAGATGGTCCATTGTCCCACCCTCGTTAAGGTCCTTCGACGTAATTTTGTAAACGGTATAATATTCAGGTGTATTTACAACAAAAGACACGTACTGAACGTGGCTCTGAAATTTGGTAATAGGTAATGTATTTGCTAGGCCTTGAGCAGTTGCTTAATGCTGTCCAACGCTGAACTCAGTTTATTTCAAGTCCTTGAAATTTTTTTTTATGATTTAACAACGAATATTTGAATGTTATAGCTTTATGTGCTTTGGGGTTAATTCCAACAGTGGCTCAATATTTACTCTGAACTCAGTATTTACAGGGCTCGACATAATACCACCAATATTTTCCAAATAGATCACGACTTTTCACTTTAATTTCAGACGCATTTTGACAACCGTTTCAACTTCCAATTTCTTATATTAATTTTTTTTATGAAGATATTTTAGTTTTTCTCCAGCTCCTACCGTTCAGGTGAAAGCATTGTTCATACTGAATATAAATCCACTGTATAACAGAAGATTGTAAAACTCTCTATGAGAGAGATTCACAGACTCTTCAGAGGTAATTCTTTCATTGCAGATGAGTGTAGCAACTCAACGTTGACTAAATGGATCTCTGCGGCACTGGAACCAATAGAGGAAGATAGTCAATCAACAGTTACGGAGAAAAGTGACTGAAGAGCTCATTTTTTGCCCAAACAAACTTGTCCCGACGCGCACAGTCCGGAAGAGATCCAGAGTGCCAGGCTAACATTGATACTGGGAAAAGCTGAAATTTTAAAACGCCTATAACAGTCAGGTTGATGGCTGGGGAAAATGAAAGGCAATTATCTATCTCACGGGTAATTTTACATCGAGAATCTTGAGCGCGTCGGGAATTTATCCTGTTTTTATTTTCTTCGAATGATGAAGGGTGGAAAGTATTATTGTGATTATTTAAAAGCCTACACTTTGCACTGTTCACTGATAGTAGATCACTGATAGATTTTTATAGCCAAGCTATCAAAATATTTTGAATAGATCCGGCTATCACTTGAATACCAAAATTGACTTGAATAAATATCCAAAACATGTATTTAGATTTATTTCGCATGCTAGCCTCAATATTTTAAATTGCCATGAGATGCATTGAAATATATATTAAGACTGAAACGCTCAACATTATCATCGATGATGCAATCAATTAATGTTATGAGGGTATGGCTGGGTATTAGTTTATCGACAATTATTCATTAACTTTAAAAATCAAATTCAGAGCAACTGTTAGAGAGACAAAAGTTGACTAAAAATCTCATTAAAGATTACATGGTGTATCTAAGTCACATTCTGATGTTCAAATTTATAATTTCTGAACATTTTTCTGAAGCTTTTTGTTGATATTCCATTAAAAGAGCTTTTAACATTTATTCAGAGACATTTTGTTTTTGTGCTTAAATAGTTTATAAATTAGGAGCCATGCTGTTACTTGGGTGGACAAAGAAGCTGGAAAAAGGCCTTCATCGATCATGACTGCCTGTAAAACCGCAGAAAAAGTATCGACAAGAAATTACGACCAACATAAGAACAGAGAAGAATGAATTGCCGTCTTGAGGATTTATGATTAGGCAAGAAAAGATGCACCACGAGGGGCAAAAAATAAACAATTCTTACCAAACAGCAGAAACTTACCATACTCACCTAAAATATGGCTTACCGCTGCTCTATCTGAGACAGTTATATCGCTTCGATTGTTGGGCTTGTGTATCGTAAAGCTGGTTGCTACGAACAACATTCTGTTTTGTAAGAATGAATATTTACTAAACGAACTACTCATTGTTGATCAAGTAAACGGCTATGAGTATTGGGATGAGGAGACAATATTCGGGAAAGGTTAACTAACAGTATTGAGGAAGTTTAACTTTACAGCCGATATCTTGTTCTAGTTTTACCGAAATGTTTTGAATTCAGAACTTTACAATAGAACACAGTTCGTGCATTTTGAGTTTTTTAAGCGAATTTTTTAAGATGAAATTTAAAGGGAATGAGTGGTTCGACATTAGCTCGTGATTGATTGCTTGTTTTTTTTTCGTAAAGTTATACAAAGTGTTTAAATTTATGCAAATGGAACGCGCAAATATCACTAACATTTTTTGTATCGGATCATTTGAATGTTTCTTAATTATTACTATAAATTTAGATTGGTAAATTAAGCATGAAATTTACATGATGACTTCGACGATCCACAAAAAAAGGCAGAATATGATCATTCGGAATTATTGATTGTGGAATACATGAACAGTTCCTGGCCCATTTACTCCTGCACTTATCGAGTTTGCTGAATTAGGCGTTCTTAGAACTTGTTCAGTCTTCAATGAGTTACCTCAACGCTTGTACGATCGCTTACATGATCTCAGAACCCTTCTCGAAATAAATTTCAATTTTGCGAGTCTCTTTATATTCTAGCGAGGTATTGAATTGATTTATTTAAATGCTACCCGCATCAAAAATTAACAGATTGACAAACGTCACTAAGGAAGACAGCGGTCTAAAACAGGGTGATCAAACATGAGTGACAATTTTGAATAGTGCAAAACTGGTGAACTAAACAAAAAAATTAGAATCACCAGCGTGTTTCCAGCTCTATACATTGGGGGGTTTTATTATTCCGCAGATATGACACGTGATGCATGGATGTATATTGCTGTCTTTGTGTCATCCTCCCTCATGTTTGATCACCCAGTATCTTTTTAAAACCCGGTCATGAAATACGGACTAAATTTGCTAAATCCTGAACAAGAAAGAAGCCTTTAAATTTTTTGCACGAGTCGTTTAGGGCCCGGTTCAATTATTAAGGAAATTACGGGTATTACACATGCAAATGAAGCAGAGGCCTGGTGAAGCGGTGCAGCAGTTAGCATGAATTGCCGCGGACTTTGGGCAAAATAAGCAGCGACTTAGCGGCGTTCGGAGCCGCCAATCTTCTCGTCTCCAGTTCCTAATTCGAGAGAGGGAGCTCCGGTGTGTGGTGTGGGTGATGTTTGAACGGAAAGCCCTTCTCTTGTTTGTGATATTCATGGCAATGGAAAATTGACATAGAAAATTTTTTATTGCTTGTAAGATGTTTCGGAATATGGGGTATTAATTGTAATGTGCAATTGATGCTGAAGAATCTTTGATTATTTGTAGGATGTGTTGGAATATGCAGTTGAAATTGATGTCCATTTTTCATGCTACGAAATTCATTAAGAAAATAGAATTCGAGTTGAGACTGAAATATGGGAGCATCGGTTAGCTTTTGATTTGAATTATGAGGTTCTTTAATTTCTTGTAAAAATCGGAGAATTTTGTTTGATTTATGATTTGAATTAAAAATATTCAAAGACTAAATATAATTGATTGGAAATAAATTTAAGAGCGTGTTTTTTCATACATACGATTATTTGGTGAAAAATTATACATATCTGAATTTATTCATAATATATATATATATATATATATATATATATATAGATATTTATTCATATATATTATTAGGAGCCTTATATAATTTATAGTATGAAGTTTACACAATGAAAAATTTTAAACGAATTTCCATTCACGATGTTTCTTTCTCATTGTTTACAGAAGCATCCGTTTCTGAAGCTTTCCTTATCTATATTGCCCAATGTACGCAGGAAAGAAAAATATCCCCTGGATTAAAAATAAATTAAATGTTCTCTAAAGCAGTCGCTTGTGATGGCATCGAAAATACTCACAACTTGTGCTAAGAATTACATCTTTCTTGTTCCGTAATTTGTTCTATTTTAATTGGATATTCAGTTAGAGTTTTGTGTCTCTTTTTGCATAGAAGTTTAATTGATGCGAAATATTTCTGGATGTTTTTGCTTTAAACTAAATATTCTCATGAAAGAATCTTGATCGGTTTTTAATCATAACGAGAGAAACAGGAAATTTCATTTCTGAAAAAACAAAGAAACGGATATTTGAAACTTGGAGATAGGCGTTAACACAAACAGAAAAATTTCCAGCTGAAAGACGAAATGAATGAGTATTTTTTTCTAAAAATGACAATGAATTTCTCGTATTAAACTTTAAATGGGTGCTACTATAGCGTGAGGTCTACCGTCATGCATATTGCGCCAACCCAGGTGCAGTTTGAGATGTCCAAATTAATTATTTATCGCTAAATGAAACGTATGGACATAAGAAATATCCATTAGTGACCTAACCTAACCTCACGCTATAATACTAGCTAGAGGTAGATCTCCCGCTCTTTAGAGTGGTTGACCTCATGCTATATAGAGTTATAGACCTCACGCTACAGCAGCACTCCTCACGCTATAGTGCCAGCTAGAGGTAGATCTCATGCCATATAGTGTGGCAGACCTCACGCTACAGCAGCACCCGTCACGCCATAGTGTGGCTGAACTCACGCTACAGCAAAATATAGAAATATAGAGTAGACGACTATACATAGAGTAGATGAACTTCAGAGAGTAGAAATGCTTCAAAGAATTTACAGAGAAATCGCGCTTTAAAACCGCACCCGCAGCCAACTGTACTGAATTCACTGGCCCGAAAGTAAACCGCATAGATCGTTTACATCAATGTTGACTGATGTTTGTTTATTCTGAATTTGAGCAGGTAAATATTACTATGTTGTGTGCTGTAGAATACGTGTACGATGACTTCCGCGGTTTCATACAAGCAATATGCGATCACTGAATTTGGCAGCAGCCGATCAGTAAAACAGAGTTACATTTCCCCAACGACCAGCGAGTGTGTGACATCTCCTGAATTATGCACGTGTAATAAGTAAGCACGAGTGCGGTTCGTGCAGTTCTGTACAGTACTTAGAGTGATGGATTCTACACTCATTCGAAGCTCCGGCGCACGCGAGTCGTCGCATGGAGTGAACAACTAATTCGTAAAGCGAATTAGCTTTTCTCCAGTTCCTTCAGGTGAAAACATCGATAATTTTTAATATGAAATCCACTATATATCAGAAGATTGCACAACCCTGTATGGGATAGAGGTTCACAGACACTTCAGAGGTGTAGACTTCTTCATTGCGGATGAGTGCAGTAACTCAACGTTGCCTAAGCGGATCTCTGCGGCAATGGAACCAGTGAGGACGATAGTCATACAACAGATGTGGGAAAAAGAGGCTGATTTTTTAATGAGGTCAATTTTTTGAAGGAGGAGGGGAGAGGAAGATTTGAGGTCTCGAGCTTAAAGTTAAGTAAGCCTTCCTCATGTTGCAATAGCATAGTTTTTTTGCAGACCACCTTTTTCCCGGTTCACTCTTATCCATTTTTTCAGCACCTATTACCTTTATCTATAACTCTTACCTTGTTCCATGAACTCGTTTTACACACACTGTTTTTTCCACAGGACATGGGCACACACCTTGTGCATACCTT
Source organism: Platorchestia sp. MABIK (assembly GCA_014220935.1). Taxonomy (NCBI): domain Eukaryota; kingdom Metazoa; phylum Arthropoda; class Malacostraca; order Amphipoda; family Talitridae; genus Platorchestia; species Platorchestia sp. MABIK. Next base: position 63,228 of record JACJUY010002063.1, read on the forward strand.
TCCCGTTTCATTAATTCATCAATTAATGAGCCTCTTTTTTTTTTGGAGCACGTTTGCTGTGTTTAAGAAAACTTGTACTGACTTATAATTTAACCTGAAGACCACATGAAGCTGTGTAAATGTTCATTTAGTTATTTGTTGATTTTATTTCTTTACATTATCATGGTTATGTCAAACACTAAGCGCTTGCACACAATCTGAGCCCTAACTCAACCATTTAATTTTCATTGTATACTTTTACACTCACACATTTTCATGCTAAACATGGAGAGCAATTCCACATCTCATCGTAACATAAACACTACCTTAATTTTCAGTGCTGGCACGCATGAATACAAACGCGTTGCTCGGTGGAAATACGCGCATGGACGAAACTTTCCTTAATTAAAAGGTAGAGGCATCTACTGGATGAGCTGCTCCTCTTTTGGACTTCACTTTGCATTGAAACTGCCAACGGCCATTGGTATCCTTGATGGATATGCCTCTTGCATCATTTGGAAAAAGGTACATCTTGTTCTGCTATGCCCACGCAGTTTTTTTTAAGAGAGGTACTCCTTGGTTTTCTCGGTGAAAATTGATTGATTATGTCCGCAGAATACGTTCAAAGATTTAGAAGCAGTGGGTATTCTACAAAAATAATAATTGAAGGCGATTTTTTAAAATTTCAATGTAGATCTTTTGAAAGAGTCACTACTGCGCCTTTTATTCTCCTACGTTTGCTGTAAAATATCAAGGTGAATCAAAGACTTCAAGTTGTTCGTGCGATCAAAAATGTGGAAATAAATGTCGTCTCTTCTTTTAATGCCAACCTATGTTTGCGATCATATTGGCAGCCTTGCAGTACATTTTACTTCGACTCACCATTTTCTAATGAAATAATTGGGTTTCGTCTAAGTTTTCGAAGACTTGAACGAGCTTTGTTGATTTCGAGCAAAATTCAAGGCCACTGAACTGATGACACGAGTCTACCATCCAAGTCTCCGTATCTGTGATACCGTGAACGACGAGTTATTCTTTCATCAAACGAAGGACTTCAGGAAACCCTATATCATTGCAATGAAACTGGTAAGTTACCAGTATCTTGGAGACGATCTATATAAATAATTTTTTGCATCCATTATTCAAAGCAGAATTCATAGTATAAATAGAAATTAATATGAATTGAAATAATAACAAAATGGTATTATTAATAAATGTGGCAATAGGTTCGTTGTATGATATGCATCCGTCTTCAAAAAAATCTGCGTTAAAACGCAAGGAAGAGGCCTCATTTCTGCAGTTCAAAATACGAAATTTTTTGTCGTACTAAATTACTTATATATTATTCCCTCCCACTCGCAATCAACTCCAGATGTAATTTATTCGTATTTGTGCAATAACCGATTTTTAATTTTTGAGCTAACAAAAGAGTTTATTTTGGTAAGAGAGAGAGAGAGTTTTTCGCTTAGAGTCAGTCCTTGAGTTTGAGTTCAGAAGAATGGTCAAAAGATCCCAGCTGAAGGCTGCATTTTCTCTAGTTCAGTTCCAGTGTTCGCATCACATAATAGCAATGGATTTTTCTATCTTCTGAATTGGTATCCTTATAATGCTCAAGTAACTTTTTTTAAATCTGAAGTTCAACCTTTAAAATTTAAATTTAAACACTCTTTTAAATGTCCCTCAAACTACAGACCAACTGGCAAGAAATCACCGATAAAAGCTAGAACTAACACAGAGCGTCGTATTTTTTTCGATGTTTATATTTTAATTAGCTAAGCAGTACTCAGTAGATAGTACTTAATTAAGCAGTACACAGTAGTCAGTACTTAATTACACGTCTCTGGTTGATAACGGTTTAATCTCATCGGTAGGTCTCTAAAACATGCATGCTTTGCTGCCATGTTTCACATCTATATCCTGGTCAATCTATCATCATTCACGGTAGAGATATTATGATTATGATGGTCTGGAGACATGACTCAGCGAGGGCACACATTGATTACGAGCATCAGCTGCGGGCATTATTAATAAATAATCACCATAAAGAGTCCTGAAATAACTTGATAATGGGCCAACGCTGCCCCGGTCTTGATCAAGCGGTGACTGCAGTGGCCGAGCATCTCCTCAGCGGCTCAGATGCGTGCAACTTTTGACACGTACAAATTCGGGGGCGCTTCGACTATTTCAAGCCATACTAACAGGCACCGTGAATTAATGAGTTCTTTTTGTTTATCGTGTGTAAGCATAAAAATGTGCTCATCCTGTGACTGACGATTACTCATGTTCTTTTAATTTTTGTTTCAGGTGCGACAATTTTTATTCAAGACGTTTAGTTTCCTTGAATTTATTGTCTTTTTCTTTGATTTAAACACCATAAACACCTACATCAAAACAAAATACATGAGTACTAGGCAGTCAAAAGTTGAATGTGTTTTTTCTAGGCGACACCTTGTACACATTTGTTTCATCTAGACCCATCAAATAATTTTCTTCAAATATCTGGAAGTGTTGATGAGTGTACACGTGACGTGGGTTTTATCAAGGGATGGCTAGAATTTTTTTAACATTAGCGTTATGAGGATGGATGCATTTGTTCTATATCCATATCTGAAGGATTGATGTTGGGAAGATTTAAAAGTGGTTGTGGCTGTGCAGCAGATACGCTCATCACTCACTCTCAATTGTTCAAGTAATATAGTTGTAGTGATGTTTTTTACAATTGCTGACGTAAGTAATTGATTCCGTGCTTGCGAATATTAACGAACGCCGCCATTTTGAATTTCACTCGTAATTGAATAAACTGGGTGCTTAAGAAACCTACATACCCAACTTCTGAATACCACAACTTGATTAATATTTAGCAGTCTTAGTTCACGAGAGAGTTAAATCTAAGTGAAATCGTTGAACTTAGTTCGTTCCTGTACTACGCGAGATGAAAAAAATTCAAAATTATCCTTTGTCTTGCGATCAGGAAAATGAAAACTGGTTCATGTACAACTCTTTACTAGAGCCCTGAGAAATCAATGCCAATACACATTCGCGATACAAGAATGCGGCAAACAACATGAAAGAGAACCTGATCTCAGAGCGAAATCTAAAGCAGCCTTAAAGCAAGAACACCACATTATTTCTGTTTTAATTTCCATTCCTCTTTTAAAATAATCGTATGTCAATTTAACGCTCTTCAGTTTCACTTATTTCAAACCTTGTTCGAAAATGGCTGACTTTAGTTTTATTTTAATGCGCAAGTTGATCATTTTAGTTACAGTGGCTTTATTATTTTTTTTAGACACAACGAATATATTTTGGTGAACATGTCCGAGCTGCGCCACAGCGGTGCGACACTTTATAAACAATGAGACACTAAATGAATACTGAAGACAATTCTTACAGTCTAACTATTATGGCGTGACAAAATGTTCTATTAAACACCAGAGAAAAAAATACATTTGCATGACATCTACATCAATTCGAAAATTTTTGCTGAAAAAACTTTTACTTTGTGTAAATTGGAATTTAGTGCGGAAATTAGAAATTGTAATATTTTCTGGAGCAATGTTTTCAAAAAATTTGAGCTGTCGTAGATGTACAACTGGCAGCGCGAATCTCCTAAGCCGACTTGGCTGCGCTACTCACTTTAGCACGCAGCGCAGCCTTTAGTCGTATTAGGAGAACTTATGCCACCAGCTGCACCGCTGTGACGTCATGAATTTTTTTAAAGTCCTATTCCTTGGAAGTTTCTTATGCCAATAATTCCGCACGAGTGGTAGGCAGAAAAACTTGACAGGGACTCAAAGTGATAATTTTTTTATTGTTCTTCGTCGTTGAGTGGGACAAGAAAACTTTTCTTCGTCGTTGAGAAGGACAAGAAAACTTTTCTTCGTCGTTGAGAGGGACAAGAAAACTTTTCTTCGTCGTTGAGAAGGACAAGAAAACTTTTCTTCGTCGTTGAAAAGGACAAGAAAACTTTTCTTCGTCGTTGGGAAGGACAAGAAAACTTTTCTTCGTCGTTGAAAAGGACAAGAAAACTTTTCTTCGTCGTTGGGAGGGATAAGAAAACTTTTCTTCGTCGTTGAGAGGGACACGAAAACTTTTCTTCGTCGTTGAGAAGGACAAGAAAACTTTTCTTCGTCGTTGAGAAGGACAAGAAAACTTTTCTCCGTCGTTGAGAGGGGCAAGAAAACTTTTCTTCGTCGTTGAAAGGGAAACGAAATCTTGATGACTTCTAAGTGAATACTCAATGAATACACAACGTGAATGAATGCATACATCGAAGGTGACCGTATTTTTTCAGCACAAAAAATGGAAAAATTGGCGTTTTGGTAACTGCGAATATGCACAGGCTAAACGATGTGAAAAAAATTAATTCACACATCGTTAGCTGTTCAATTTTTTCAATTCCAGATAGCGAATTTGTTGTTTTCTTATACATCTAAACATGTGTTTTATGACATGAAGGAACTTATAGAGTATTTTTATTCTGTAAACTCTTGACGTCAAGAAAACCTTGCTCAAAACAAACAAAATATTGTTGGAAGAAAAACTAATCCCTAAATATTTTTCTGTTTTAACTCATGTTACTTGGAAACATTTACTCTGAAAAGTTGCTTCTGAAATCATTTGGAAGAAGCGCAACAAGCCAAGTTAAAGTTTAGTTGTTCTTGCTGTATACCAAACATTTATCATTTAAGACATAACAATCTATTCTAACAGTTTAAATGGTCTAAAATATGCCAGAAAATAGACAAATGTTGAATTATTTACCGCTCATGTAAGCCTATACTGGAATATCGTTATGTACATATCTATAATTACAATGAATAAGTTATGTACACATTCACATCGAAAAGTACAAACGGTCGGCTAGAAAATTCTCGGAAGGGACATGTACAGAAGGGAATATTTCCTTTCGGTATAGGAGAATGAATTGCTTCTGACGATATAATTCATTTTTCCTTTCACCATAACAATACATTCCTTTAAAATTTGTATTTTTCTGTAGCTTTACAATGTCTTAAATATGTTCATTCTTCCCATCTCTCACAAAGAAAATCCATGTACAAATGGCCATCGCACAACTCCATAGAAAAGTGTTTTCGATGATGACTTCTACAGAACATAGAGAGAGAGAGACTCTAGACTTTAATTTTCGTCGAAATATTTTCTGCGATGGTGAAAAAATTCTTCTTCTATGGAGGCGACAGAGTAGCGTCGGAAATACTCGGTAATTCAACTTCAAAACGACAGTGGACTTTCGTGCTCTCAGTGAAAGCGCCTTGTATTCGTGCTGATGCATCTCTGTGGAAAAGCCTTTTGCTTTTAGAATATCGTTTTTCAGGCGCGTTGTTTGCAGAGAACACAATTTTACAGTAGAGTCCCAAGCATCGGAGTGAGGGCACTAAAATGGTGGCAGCGGCGGCCCAAAAAGAAGCGAAGAGCAAACTTCTGGAGAGGGAGCACGCGAGCGTCTCCGCGGCGTTGGTTTGCATCGCAGCAGGCGTCTCACCTGCTGGAACGTACACACCGACGTCAGGGAGAGAGATTGCAACTTCTAATTTCACGGATACGAAAATCACTAATTCCTTGCCTTAAAATACAGAGGTTTGACTGAGACGGAGTGGGAGAAGTTTCATTTAACGTAGATTCTTCTGGGTTGTTGAATGTCCGCGTTAGTTTGACAACAAATTTCGTAGAAAGGAAGGAATGCTTAGAATACGAAACGGCCGGAAATGGGTTGAAAGTAGGAATGAAGTAAAATAAAAATACTTGAGATTCGCTGAGAGTAGAAATGGTACAGCATGTGAAATGGCTGATGGTTAAATGTAGAAATTTGAAAAGACTGGATGAGTCTTTGCGCCCAACAGTGGTGAGAAGATACAAACTTCAACTTGGAGAATGAGATAGAAAACACACTGAAAGAACAGTTTCTACAACATCTGGATTTCACTGAAAAATGGGAATTAAAAAAAGTTATGATAAAGCAGTGCAAAAAGAACGATTTTGAGATAAAACCATGTAAACCATTTGGAAAATAGTGTTCATCATGTTAATAGAGGAAACTGTGCGCTAACGAACATACAGTACTGAACAAACCAATTTCGGAACCTGATAAATATACACAATTACTTTTTGAACAGAATTGCGTATTCCTACAAGCATAACTTGACTTTAGAATGTTTTGAATATTTGCCAACGCAATATTTTGTTTATTGGGGGTCTGAATTCTCAATATTTTACTTTTTGAACAATGCATCGAGAGTTCAAAGTCCATCAACCCCCAGAAACAGTTAATGAATCTAGTACGGGAAGCTTAC